>JAHDVE020003231.1:0-100540 GCA_022606495.2 Halesus radiatus
ATACTCATATATCGTATTGTAAAAGTTTTATGTACAGTGCCAGGGAACATTTCTCCCTCTTCTTGTATCAACTGTGGTTAGAGGTACATAAATGTGGAGATAATCTTCTCTACCCAGTGAGCGGGCTGCCTATTGCTACTGTAGTGGTATGATATACTCAGATATCGTATTGTAAAAGTTTTATGTACAGTGCCAGGGAACATTTCTCCCTCTTCTTGTATCAACTGTGGTTAGAGGTACATAAATGTGGAGATAATCTTCTCTACCCAGTGAGCGGGCTGCCTATTGCTACTGTAGTGGTATGATATACTCATATATCGTATTGTAAAAGTTTTATGTACAGTGCCAGGGAACATTTCTCCCTCTTCTTGTATCAACTGTGGTTAGAGGTACATAAATGTGGAGATAATCTTCTCTACCCAGTGAGCGGGCTGCCTATTGCTACTGTAGTGGTATGATATACTCATATATCGTATTGTAAAAGTTTTATGTACAGTGCCAGGGAACATTTCTCCCTCTTCTTGTATCAACTGTGGTTAGAGGTACATAAATGTGGAGATAATCTTCTCTACCCAGTGAGCGGGCTGCCTATTGCTACTGTAGGGCTTGATATAGAATTTAAATGACTATTGGAAAAAGCTCATTATACAAAATAAAAGTCTTCTGGGCAAAGTTCAAACAGTGCGCTGAACAAACAACGCAATACTTTTACTGCGAGGCCAAATTAAAGGTGTAAATGAAAAGCTGTTTCAATAAATAAATAAATAATAAAAAAAACACACACACACACTGTAAGGTGAAAATCATTATGTTAATGAAAATGGCACGAAAACTGTATCGCCGGTCAATATTTGTGTATTTCAATAGTCGAGGAAACGTAAATACCGAGAAAATTCGACCAGTTTACCTGAAAATCACTTTAATTCTTAGTTAACCTCAGTTAAACCGAAGCTCGCGTGAGAATAGTCTATTATCTTCTGCCAGAGGTGGCGGCCACCACCGACCGCGAGTTGTCCGTTTGCAATCCATATTGATGGAAATATTTTGGAACCAAACAAAACAAAAATAAAATAATAAAAACGTGCGTGGTAAAAACACAAGACGAAATGATGCGAGTCCACCGCGTTTCGTCAGTAAAATAAGACCCTGAAAGCGAAATAATCTCAGTAGCTCGATTAGTTGAACGGGAGCTGTAGCTGTATCAGCAATAATTGCATCGATTGTCACTGTGGATCAATTACAACGATGGGATGGGATGAATACCGTACGTACCAACTATTATTACCCGATACACATACACGGCTGTGAACCGGGTATTGCCATGACTCTCTCGACCCTGAGCGTTGTACCGCACTCCGAGCGATGGACCCCCAGGATTCCTACTCTCCCAGAACTTCCTTAAAAATACCCTCCATACAACATCCTTAAAGACGATATAGTTATAGTCCCTGAGGGAAATTATTTTCCTCGTGTATGGGACAGTGTGATGAAAACGGTGGCGTGTATATTGCTCTACGACCAAACACCACCGACTTTTTCAAGTTCGGGTATGGTATGAATTGTGCATTAAATGTTTGAAAATTACCATTTTATTATCATCTTCCTCAGATTGTTATCATTGTGCCAACTGAATACATGAGCGAATAAATTCCTCATAGAATTCATAGGAAAAAATACAATTTGATCAGAAATTTACAGCATTTCAAAAAATAAATTATAGCTGTACTGTATGTGTTTAGACTTGAAGGCGGTCCAGTGTTTGTTTGTTTGAGTGTTCACCATTCGCACTATTTATAGAGCAGTCGGTACTTACTACTTAATGGCGTATTTGTTCTCTGACCGTTCTTCAAAGATGAAACTGGCACGTAAGTCACGTCAACAAGCTCGGAAGCTCGGAAGCTCGGCTTACTTGGTAATCAATACAATACTAGCTTATGGAAGGTTAGCTGCGAACTTATCGTTCCATGTAGGTAGAGGTATACCGCTTTGTGAAATAATCAACTACGTAACAATAACCTCGAGTTATAATTAACTATCGCGTAGTATAACCTAGAATAGAGGGAAGCGAATAATTGCGGCAAATTCCTAGAATTCCAAAACACGTATAAATAATATAAAATTCTGCCAAATTGGAAATGAGATAAGTTCAGGGTTCAAGCCAATCCCTGCGGGAAAGGTTTGATCTGTATCTGTACAGCAAATGAGCGGAACGTCAGAAAAATAATTAAATTTCCCTCGTAGCAGTCAAGGTTCACGTACTTGGAAAAACCGGGTTGATATTAGATTATCGACAAGAATTTAATTGAAAATCTTACCATGGAAGTATGGAAAGTACCCATAGGTGTGATAGGTGATAGGGCCCGTAACTAGATCGCGAGTACGCGAGAGTCAATATTAGAGCATCACCATTACACAGCTTGACGAGACTAAGCTAACATCGTACAAGGGTAAAATAATAATATGTTTGTGTATTGTCCTCTCTTCGCGAGACTACAGCGATTTCCTAGACTAGACTAAACTTCAACAAAGCACCTTCAATTCTCCAACTCCAATACAATCAAATCTGTATCATACACCATTGAACTTCTGTTCTGATCTTATTCGCTTTGACAACAAATAATAAGAAACAAATTTCACACCCAATTGTTTTATCGACAAATGAATACTATCAATAACTTCTGAAGATGCTACGGGATATATCGAGTACATGACGTATGGCGTAGTAGACGACTTACTCAGGAATGTATATATCAATAAACCCGTCTTACGAATCGCTGCTGTCCGCATCAGGTGAGTCTGATATTTACACTGGGAAAGCAACGCGTGCGTCAACAAAGATATTATTACGCAATTACCGGATTAATGACTCGGCATACAAATTATTACAGTGTGAGGTGTCCTCTTACAAGGATCTAGTATGGTATTTTTTGGCAGGAATGGAAAAGTTCATATGTTGTGCCTTTATTTAAAAAAGGAGACAAGCATCACATTGAAAATTATAGACCGATCTCTAAAATAAATGTAATGGATAAACTTATAGAAAAAATGGTTTTTGATATCGTTTTTCCTTGTTTCCACATTTCGAATCGACGTGGTTTTGTGACCACAAAATCAACAGAAATCAATCTTTGCGAGTTTATAGACACATTCCTTGTTGCTATGGGTAACGGCTACCCTTTTACACGCAGCATTTTAATTGGGAAAGTCGAAGCAATGGGTATATGAGTACACGGTGATCTCCTTCGGTGGTTAAACACTTATCTCGGCAACTGTTCAAGGATTCTGCTCTAGTTTCGTCCCGTCCCGAGGATTTCACCTTGGCCCTCTCTTATTTAATATTTTTTAATGAATGCGTTCACAAAACTGTCCGCAATACTGTACTCAGCAGTAACTATATGCTGATTGTCAACATTATTAAGTCTAAGACGGATTGTCTGATTATGATGGTCGAAAGAAGATACAAAGCAAAACGAAATATGCAATTCGCACGACGCGCGACTTTCTCATTGTCACCTTAATTAGTTATTTAGGTCCATTCTTTCACAAATTGACATTTGAATCCAACCTTTTTTTAAATACACATTATAACGAAAACCCCATATCTGCATGATAATTGTAACTTAACAAAAAAATCGTATCAAGTAAAAGAAATAAAATGAATAAATAAGAAATTTTAAAGTGTTATTATTTTGAAAACATATTTATGTGAGGGTAGCAGAGGCTTCACTTTCGATTTATTAGCGATTCATAACTTTAATCTTCGCTTGAATCTTAAAATTATTCATACTGTTACATACTTTTATGTTGTACGCAAAGTGTTTCTCGAAATTTATAAAAACATATTCATATTTGTTTAAAAAATAAAGTGGTTTTAGGTAGCCTCTCAAACACTCACACTCACACTCACATATGGCTCTCTTGATGCGGCGGCACAGCCTCGTGAGAGCCGCTGGCTTGTCAGTCTTCTGCCTCGTCATCACCATTGTTACCGGAATTGACGAACCGCCCACATCAACACTGTGCTGAGCGACGATTGTGAGAACAACCACCCCTAGCGAGAGATTAACTGAATTGTAATTTCACTGTTGCACTTGTCGCACACCCCGCGCCGCCGAACCGCGCCTTGTACTAAACAGTCACAATCACAATCACAATGCACCAGCACCTGCACCTTCCGAACAGCGACCAAAGATAAATATTACGAGCAGCAGAACCGTATACGGCACGTATAAATATAGAATCTAGACTACTCGATGGAAGGCCGATGCAGGCGATGAATTAAACACAAGGCAGGCGCCCGTATTCACACTTCCGACGGCTCCTTAAATATTCACTCTACGCAAAGTTGAAAGGTTTCAAGACAGATTGATTCGGGCGGCTCGGTCACTTCACACGAGCGTACTGTAGCGGGCGCCGGCCACTGTCACCGCGGTTATGGGGACTGGGGTTGACAGACATTAGTCAGACAATGTCCGGTAGAGGAGTGAAGGCAGAGGCGCTGTAACTGTCAGTGGCCAGCGGAGAACCGGAGCGCGGCGGTTCGTGTTTACCTCCGGCAGGTGTTAATTCACGGTTCTCAGTGTGACTGCCTAACTGGTAGTCACAACATGTGCACGCGCCGCAGACCTGAACACTGTACACTACACTATACACTTGCTGATCAGAACCTCCACTCTAGAGATCCGTCCACACGCGAGTGGCTTGTGGATTGTAGCCACTAGCCACTCCGCTGATACTGGATCTTGCTTGCTTGGCCTAATAACTCACGGACAGATATTTCGAGGTTCACAAAGGTATTTTGAACATGAATGTTGAGTCAACCTCCCACGCAATGAAACACGGCGGGAATAGAATCATATAGAGACTTATGATTCGCTAAACTTGTGTTTGCCCCGTCCCCAATTTGTAATACGGAACGAACATAAAATATAACATTTAGAACGGAAGAATAGAAAACCGCAGACTTCAATAAAGCAAACACGGAAGAATAGATTCAACTTGTCGAATGACCTGTGGAAATAATCAGTCATCAGCTCTAGTATCTCACGATACTGACTAACGATAAGTAAACACGGAATAAAGTGACTGCGGTAAGAGGTGGCCGAAATGAGCTGCGGCAGCACTCACCCCTATCTTATGAACATGTTCCTTCGCTCTACTTCCACACCCGATACAGAAGGTCATTTTGCTACTTTAAAGTAGTAGCTTTTACCGACCTTATTTGATGTTTCTTCGATACTTCGTACTGCCGATGCAGATGTTGGGAGTAAAGTTAGTTCAGCAAATGCCGATTCCAGAACATACGATTTTTATTATATCTAAAATTATACGTACAATTTATAAATTGTTTTTTAAAAGTGAATAGAAAAAAACATTCCATCGAAACACCCGGTTATGTTGGTACCATTACATTCAGAACATCGTATTCTTGTTTACCATTTGTATGGAAATTTTTATATGTCCATTTTGTTTGTTTGTTTGTTTGTTTTTTTTTTTTTTTTTTTAATTTTGGCGAAATTTAAACAAAATTTGAGTGACTATTTTCACTTTAATTGTTGCTAAATATAAAAAAAATATTATTAATGAAATACATAAGAACATTCAGGGGAAAACCAATGTCAAAAGGTCACGGAATGGTCCAGAAAGTGGATGTGTGAAAGTGATAAAATCGAAAGATGGAAAAATGTTGACGAATGAGAAAGAAATAAAAGAGAGATGGATGAAATACTTTGAAGAGGTCTTCGAAAGCAATCCGAGTGATAGAGATTCCAGTGGCGAGTCAGGTATGAATGACGATGGAGTGAATGTTCCCAAAATTAGCATGGATGAAATTAAAAGATCAATTAGATGTATGAAGAATGGTAAGGCTGTTGGTTTCGATAATATTGCTGCTGAATACTTTAAAGGAAATAGCCGTATAATTCTCACATGGTTATGCAAACTTTTTAACCAGTGTCTAGAGGAGGGTTACACCCCATTAGATTGGAGAAGGGCTGTGATCATGCCTCTATACAAAGGTAAAGGGTCACACATGGAATGTGGAAATCACAGGGCTATTAGCCTGCTAAGTTCAGTTGGTAAGCTGTATGGTAGGATATTGATTGAAAGGGTACAAATGAAAACAAAGGATAAAATATGGGATGTGCAAGGCGCATTTATGAGTGGAAGGGGGTGCATGGATCAGATTTTCTCGTTGCGTATGCTCACAGAGAAGTTTCTGGCAAAAAAACAGAAACTTTTCTGTGCTTTTGTAGATCTACAAAAAGCATACGACAGAGTTGACAGAAAAAAGTTATGGAAGGTGTTGTCTAAGTATGGTGTGAATACAAATCTTATACAGGCAATCGCATCGCTGTACGAAGGAAGCGTTGCATGTGTTAGGGCAAACGGTGATTTTACGGGGTGGTTTGACATCACAAAAGGTGTTAAGCAAGGCTGCGTAATGTCACCGTGGTTATTCAATCTATACATGGATAATTGTATGCAAGAATTGAAAGAGGTGGGCCTGGCGCAAATGAGTAGTCTGCAAGTATGTTGTCTGTATGCTGATGATGCAGTGCTGATTGCTAACAGTATGGAAGATCTACAGTCCCACTATCTAGGATGAACGAAGTATGTATGAAGAATGAACTAATGATGAATGTAAGCAAGTCTAAAGTCATGGTGTTTGAAAGAGAGTACGAAAACAGTGTGCAATATAGTTGTGAATGATGAATACTTGGAGCAGGTCGATGAGTTTGTGTATTTGGGAAGTATGTTTACGAGAGATGGAAAGACTGATAGGGATATTGAAAGAAGGGTGAATGCAGGAAACTCCATTAACGGAGGACTGAACGCGGTTGGCGCAAACAAAAAGTTGTCCATGGAAGCGAAGCTAGCAGTCCACAATGGAGTGCTGATACCAACCTTGATGTATGGCAGTGAGGCATGGAACTGGCAGAGGAAGGATGAAAGTAGACTGAATGCTGTAGAAATGAGATCTCTGAGACGAATGTGTGGTAAAACCATGTATGATCGTGTGAAAAATGTTGAGATTCGTAAAGAATGCAAGGCTGATGTAAGCGTAGTGAGCAAGATTAAGAAAGGGACGCTTAGATGGTTTGGGCATGTAGAGCGAATGAACGAAGAAAGGAGTGTAAGGAGAATATATGACGCGAATGTGAATGGAAGAAGAGGCCGGGGACGCCCGAGGAAGACATGGCACGATCAAGTGAATCAAATACTCGAGTCGGGCCATGTCAGAAGTCGGAATAACAGAAGAGAATGTATGAGGCGTTGTATGAATGTGAATGAAGCAAGAAGTGTATGCCAAGATCGAGTTGTTTGGCGGTCCATCCTCTCTGCCTACCCCTGCGGGGAAACGGCGTGATGGTTAGTTAGTTAGTTAGTTAGTTAATGCTCAATACTATTATTATTCTTTGAATTAAAGTTTTTAAATAGGTAAATAATTTTATTACTTATGCTTAGTTATGGTTTACCATGAATAGAATATAAAATTATGTGCGGTAAAGCTAATCCTTGTTTTGATATTTGACTAACCTCAAAATCGACCGGCCATAGATTTGGGGCGTTTTGGCGGGCTATGAAAATTATTTCAACTATAAAAACTAACCTCAAAATCGACCGGCCATAAATTTGGGGCGTTTTGGCGGGCTATGAAAATTATTTTAACTATAAAAACTTTCATGGTTTTTTCCCATCGTACATGTAATTAGGTATTTGGTATTGTTATTGTTATATTGTTGTCTCCCTCTTAATATTGTTTCTCTCTTTCCCGATTTTCACCATATATATACAGCACACTCTTGTTATTTAATTAGTATGTTCTATGTCCTGAAGACGATTCAGCAGAATCGAAACTAGTCGACAAATGAAAAAAATAAAAGTGGATTAAAAACAAAGTGTCTTGTTATTTAATACATCATGTCAATCCACAATGTGTTTGCTTATTCTGAAAATCTATAAAAACTAACTTTAGAAAAAAAAAATTGTGGTATTTAAGTTAGGAGGTCATTATTGATAAAAAAAAGTGGAGTTCCTTGTTGGGACAATACAGCGGTGTGAACGGAGCACAATAACTAACACACGGCAGCTGAGCAAAGATCAAGGCTTGACGATAAAGACAAACGATTCATTTAGATGGGTACCTGAAAATTAGACGATTCATTTGACAGTGGTGCGATCCGGAAAACAAGCGCGATATCAGCTGTCACCATGTGAGCAAACGACAACAAGACGTCCGACTACGACAATGACCAGTGTAAACTACATAATCGGTTACACAGTAAACTCTATTTTCGACTTTGATAATTACCAACTAATAATTTCCTAAACACGAAAGGACGCCTAATGAAACTAAGCCCGTTCTACTGTCACGGTGAGCATTACTGCAATAGATTACACTAGGCCGTTCTTCCCAACCCTACTGAGCAACTGTTGAGCCCAAATTTTGCATCAACACTGTTCAAATGCACAAATACCCTCTTCGTGGATTAAGTTCCACTCAACGTGGATTAAGTTATAAAAAGTGTCAACAGGCTGACAAATGTCAAACGTCGTTATTCGTTCGCGATCTATTTATCGCGATTCAAATACAGAATGACAAAGATTTATTTCCGTTTTCGAATATCAAAACATGTTTTTTGTATGTTTTAAATAAAACTGAAGAGAAGCTAACTTATTTTACTTATTATAAGCTACGTTTTGTTTTGTTTTTCACGTAAGAGAAACGTCAAATGTACGTCTATGAAAGTAGGCGGGCACTATTTTATAGTCTACGAAAGTGGGGGAGCACCTTCGTAGACAATTTAGAATTTAAATGCTTGGAAACGGGCAAACAGATCGAATGCTCAACAAAACACATGGCATCGATCGGTGCCATGTGTTTTGATTGAGATAGATAGATTGATCATTCGAAAAGTTGGAAGGAACATTAAGTAATATTAAGTGATTTCTTTCTCTGAAATAATGTAATTATTTACTAGCGGTTGCTGAAAATACATAACTGTTCATACTAGTTTGTGTCGGCATTGAATTACTCTATTTCACGAAATTGAAGATATGATAAAGTTTGATTAAAAATGGTTTGTTTTCAGTGTTTTCACACGATTTCAATGTCGGTATATACAGGTGTTATTATATCGGGGAGTTACGGTGACCTTCCGTCCGATGCCAAATTTTTGACAGACACAGAGTGGGCTGGCTAAAATAATAACAGCCGCCAACAGCAAAAAAAGCCAACAGCCGTGCATCGCACGCGAGGCACGGATCATCCAGCATTATGATACGCTCCAATAATACACGCATCATTAGTTTGCGACCGACTTGTAATAATGTTATTCAGGTCAGAGTTTCTGTCAAGCGGCGAAACGGGTCGAGATTGTGCCGCTTGTGCAACATATATAACCGACGGCAAATAAATATTATATTGGTGAAACAACATCGTAGGATACACAATACGAGTAATAAACCTCTTCCAGGAATTGTAGATTTAATTCCGACTGATTGGAAATATTCAACGTGTCAAACATAGAAGTTCATAGAACCCATAGTCATAGTGTTGACAATATGTAACTCTGCACAGGTTCTGCCTCTTGTTTCCTTGTTGTTTGTGTTTTATTATTATGTTATTTGTTCTGGTCTCAATGTTTTCAATATTTACTGGTACCACTCTGTACCAACATATTAATTGTAATGCAGAACTATCGATCCCACTATCGACCTTTGCTTTTACTCTATGTAAATACAACTGGGAGATTTTCAAAAAGAAAGACGAGTACTCTTCAATACCTATTAAAAATATTCAATAAATACATAGCATTTACTGGTTTTACCTTTGGTCTAGAAAAATTTCCACGTGCGGCACTTAATTTATGCGCGCTGTAATTGATATTTTAAAGGAGTTCCATTTTGTAGGGGTGCACGACATTGTTTTTGAAAACATAGAAGTAACGGAAGTTAATATATCTTATTTAATAGCGGCAATCGTTCGGATTTCCGGGTGCTGTGATCAAAATATTTAACGGTTTCCGTTGTTTTACAAGAGGGTATCCGAGACAAACTTTAAAATTTGTATCAGCCGTCCAAAATTACAGGTTTTTGCATGTTCTTTAAAGTTTTACATTGATTAAAATCAATAATGTTGATATGGTGCCTAAAGATTCAGCATTAAATTATGATGAAATACGATATTTTAGGTACGTACCTAGTTAATTTTTGGGTTTATAATAGTTATATACCTACTGGTTGCATACAGATGGGCCGTTTGTACTGTATTCACATTTAAAAAAATCTACATTAGCGTCGCCACCGACTGTAAAGTTAACCATGTCAAGCTGTAGACTTGGGGCCCACGAGCCCGTCGAAAATCGATAATTTGGCCCTCCGGCTAAAAAGGTTGTGTATCAATGCATTAGAGTGAAATATTGCTAAATTGAATGTTATCATTATTTCACATAAGTTAGATACCACAAAGCCTCGCTTTTCATACTGTGAGTACAGTATATTAAATTCCAAGTTTAAAGTTGTTTTGAAGTGTATCAGTGAACAAATAATACGTGATCTAATCTCTAAACGACCTAACCAACGTTTATCTCATCATCAGAGATAAGCGTTGAAACTATCTGGCGGTAAGAAGATCGTGAACAATGCCTACCTTCTTATCCGGCGTTTGTGTGTTCTGCTGATCACTACACCTCTAATCTAATCTTTAAATGACCTAACCAACGTTTATCTCATCATCAGAGATAAACGTTGAAACTATCTGGCGGTAAGAAGATCGTGAACAATGCCTACCTTCTTATCCGGCGTTTGTGTGTTCTGCTGATCACTACACCTCTAATCTAATCTTTAAATGACCTAACCAACGTTTATCTCATCATCAGAGATAAACGTTGAAACTATCTGGCGGTAAGAAGATCGTGAACAATGCCTACCTTCTTATCCGGCGTTTGTATGTTCTGCTGATCACTACACCTCTAATCTAATCTTTAAATGACCTAACCAACGTTTATCTCATCATCAGAGATAAGCGTTGAAACTATCTGGCGGTAAGAAGATCGTGAACAATGCCTACCTTCTTATCCGGCGTTTGTGTGTTCTGCTGATCACTACACCTCTAATCTAATCTTTAAATGACCTAACCAACGTTTATCTCATCATCAGAGATAAACGTTGAAACTATCTGGCGGTAAGAAGATCGTGAACAATGCCTACCTTCTTATCCGGCGTTTGTGTGTTCTGCTGATCACTACACCTCTAATCTAATCTTTAAATGACCTAACCAACGTTTATCTCATCATCAGAGATAAACGTTGAAACTATCTGGCGGTAAGAAGATCGTGAACAATGCCTACCTTCTTATCCGGCGTTTGTGTGTTCTGCTGATCACTGCACCTCTAATCTAATCTTTAAATGACCTAACCAACGTTTATCTCATCATCAGAGATAAGCGTTGTAACTATCTGGCGGTAAGAAGATCGTGAACAATGCCTACCTTCTTATCCGGCGTTTGTGTGTTCTGCTGATTTTTATATTTTTATATCATTTTAATAGTCTAGGACGCAGGACGCGTGTAGATAAAGACAAAATTCCCCGATAACATCACTTCCAAAATTATTAGAATTACCCTCAACTTCCTTAAATAAAAGTAACCCGGTTACTATGCGTAAACAGCCTATTAAATGCCCCACCCCTACCCCCACCCCTTTATCTACACGCGTTCTGCGTCCTAGACAATTAAAATGATTTGCAACCACTTAGGTTTTGACTTTTGGATTGAACGGACACGCTCAAGCGATCAGTTCAAAACAAAACTCAAGACATAAGGCCTCTGAAGATGGACAATGTGATTTGTCCGAAACGTCAGGAGTTAAAAAGTCCTTCTAAGGACTACATTACGCGGGTAAACCGAGAAAATTATTCTACATCTTACACCTTACATCTTACTTATATATATATATATATACACATAGTTAACTCCTAGATATTGAAAGAAGGGTAATGCAGGAAACTACATTAACGGAGGGACTGAACGCCGTTGGCGCTAGCAAAAATGTATCTAAAGAAGCGAAGTTACAATGGAGTACTGATACCAACCCTGATGTATGGCTGTGAGGCATCGAACTGGCAGGGGAAGGATGAAAGTAGACTGAATGCTGTAGAAATGAGATCTCCGAGGCGAATGTGTGGTAAAACCAAGTATGATCGTGTGAAAAATATTGAGACTCGCAAACAATGCAAGGTTGATGTAAGCGTAACGAGTAAGATCAAGAAAGGGACGCTTAGATGGTTTGGGCATGTAGAGCGAATAAACGAAGAAGTGTAAGGAGAATATATGATGCGAAAGTGAATGAAAAAAGCCGGGGACGCCCAAGTAAGACCAAAACAAATCAATTATTACAGTTCCACAATAGTCAAAACAAAGAAAACTTGTCTTTCAGAATGGATAACAAAAGATTTATTAAAAGTGATAAATATATATACACTCCATTTAAAATTAAAATTAAAATTAAAAAAACAAAAACAAAAACAAAAACAAAAACAACAACAACAACAACCTAGTAACCTATTACTGAAAACAGATTACACTAAGATACGAAACAACATAACTGCAAAAAAAATAAAACTAAAAAATAAAACTAAAAAAAAACACTATGGTGGCTTATTTGAAAAGTGTGAAAATAATACCAAAAAAATTGGAACGTAATAAATAGTATCATTAAAAACCAAGCACTTTAAACAAACCTTGTAAAAAATTAAAGGTTGGTAAAGAAATCATCACGGAAGACATCAAGATATGCGAAGACTTCAGCAACTACTCGTACTTTTGTAATATTGGCGCTTCTTTGGCCGGTAGTATATTCAACAAATATAGCCAGAAACTGAATGACAATATTACATTAAAACATGCAACTGAGATCGAAATATTAGCTGTAATAAAATCCCTAAAATCTAACGCGAGTGATGGACATGACAAACTAAAATGCACAATAGTACAAAAACCTGCCCCGCTTATAACACCTATACTAACTAAACTGATCAACCTGAGCTTGAAAGAAGGTCAATTTCCAGATAGTTGCAAAATCGCAAGGTTTATTCCAACATATAAAGGTGCTTCAAAAACTCGAACTTCCAACTACAGGCCAATCTCTGTCCTACCGATTTTATCAAAAATATACGAAACTAAATTTTCTTTTAAAAATAAAACATTTTTATATACTAAAGAAAGCGGTTTTAGAAAAAAGGCAAACACTCTTTCTGCAACTAATGACCTTATAAATAACCTTAGAACCAGCATAGATAATGGAAATTATGTCATAGCAATTCTAGTAGATCTCCAAAAAGCCTTCCACACCGTGAGTCGTGAAATATTGGTTAAAAAAAAAATTAGAAAAAACAGGTGGAACCGGTCTTGCTCTTAAACTTATCAAATCGTACCTAAACAATAGAAAACAATACGTTAGCATAGGAGGTAAAAACAGTCAACTCAATAAAACTATCGAGTTCCTCGAGGTTCCATACTGGGGCCACTTTTATTCCAAATATATATAAATGATATACGAGTATGTCAATTAAATCTAAATGGTGAAATATTCTTGTACGCAGATGGCACTGCAATATTTTACTTTGGCAAAAAACCTGGATTTTATTAGAAAAATCTCAACTGGATCTCAATATATAAAACAATTGGCTAATTAAAAACATATTAACAATTAATGTTAATAAAACTGGTAACATGATCTTAAGTTCACCAAAAAGAAAAATGCCGATTCATAAACGATTACAAATAGAAGAAAGAAACCTACGCATTTTAGATAGTGAAAAATACCTGGGCCTATATATTGATAAACACTTGTCTTTTAAACAACACATCTACTACCAGCACAAGTTAAACGGGGGCCTATACTTTAGTTTAATCCAGTCCCACCCACATTACCTAATAGAAATATAGGGAAACACACATTACATACTTAAACGAATTACAAATAATACAGAATAAAATTAAAATTATTAATTTTCAATTATGATCCAGAAACCCCCACAAAAAAGCTATACCATGAAATGAAGTTGCTGAAAATCAGAAAACTAAACTAATATAATATACGAGGTTTGTTCAAAAGAAAAGGTGAATTTGGAATGTTTTCGAAAAGTATTTATTTATTCATCAATATCCATTTTCTCCCCTTCAAAGTAACCCCCCTCAGATATAATGCACTTATGCCAGCGCTTCTTCCAATTCTCGAAGCACTTCTGGAATGCGCTTTTCGGTATGGCCATCAGCTCGTTCTTCGATTCTGACTTTATCTCATCAATTATGGCAAAACGCTTCCTTTCATTGGTCTCTTCAGTTTTGGGAATAGGAAAAAGTCGCAGGGAGCCAAATCTGGTGAATACGGTGGTTGAGGCATGATTACGGTGTTGTTTTTGGCCAAATAATCACCAAAAGGTAATTGATGTGTGAGCTGGTGCATTATCGTGATGCAAAATCCATTTGTTTTTCCACAATTCCGATCGTTTGAGCCGTATTGCTTCACGCAAACGTTGCATAACTTCCTTTGTAGTATTCCTTATCAACCGTACGACCTGTTGGCAAGAACTCATGATGTACCACGCCATTGTAATCGAAGAAAACAGTGAGCAAAACCTTCACATTTGATCGAACTTGGCGTGCTTTTACGGTCTTGGCTCTTCTGGCCGCTTCCATTGGGATGATTGGGCCTTGGTTTCGACGTCATAACCATACTCGTATACCCACGTTTCATCACCAGTTATGACCCTTTTGAGCAAATCTGGATAGTCGTTGACGTCATAATGCGACGTTGACTTTGCCCAAAATTTAGCAATTTCGGAACAAACTTCGCTGCCACACGTTTCATGCCCAAAACATCCGAGAAAATTGCATGGTATGAGCCGATTAATATGCCAACATCCTCTGCAACTTCCCTAATAGTGATTCGACGATTTTCCGAAACCATTTTCTTCACCGTTTCGATGTTTTTTTCGTCTGTTGACGTGGTTGCAACTCCAGGACGCTCATCGTCATTAACATCTTCTCGGCCTTCTGTAAAGCGCTGGTACCACTTATAAACACTTTTTTGTGACAAAGTAGACTCGCCGAATGCCACAGTCAACATTTTAAGTGCGTTTGAGCACTTTATTCCATTTTTAACGCAAAATTTAATACATATTCTTTGATCCATTTTTTTCAAAAGTAAAAAATCGAAGAACACAAAAACGTGACTAACCTTTCCAGTTGTCAAAAACAAACCACTAATCCAAAATGCCTGATAATGCTAACATATGATAAACACATGTGTACCAACATAACAAAAAAAATCGATAATCGAATGTACACAGTCTGCGAAAATTCAAAGTTCACCTTTTCTTTTGAACAAACCTCGTATGCCTATTAATCTACAAAATGGACATATACACACGAACAATGCATTTATAAAAACATCACAAGTACATGAACACTACACAAGACAACATAATAAAGTACACAGGATAAACTATTATTCATTGTGATAATTACCCTTAAATACATACTGTTATATTGAATCTACTTACTTCTTTTACACCTATTTATTATTTTATGTGTACATTATTGTATTCCCTTGTAAAACTATGTGATAAATTTATCAACATGTAAAAGCCTTCTAGGCGTGAATAAATAAATAAATAATAATTTGTACACGAATACAGTAAAGACTGAAAATGTTAAAAGATACATAGGCCATGAGGGTGTATATATATATACAATCTCCTTCCCGATGGCCTGAAAACGGAGAATCGAGTAAGAACATTTTAAAAAAACTGTTCAATCTCAAAATAAGTGAGCAAAATAACAATGTGTAATGGGAATAATGTGTAATATAGGAATAATATATAAGGTATATAAATAATATAATGTAATATTAAGTAACATGATATATAATATAAGTATTAAAATAGGTTAAGAATAATATGTATGCATATAGTTAAGTAATATAATATGTGTGTAGTTAAGTTAAGAAAGTGAAATAATTATGTATTTCTTTTAACTTAATAAATGATAAATAATAAAAAAATTAAAAAAATAAAAAAAGTGAATCAAATACTTAAGTCGGGCTATGTATAAGATAATGTACGAGTATGAATGTGAATGAAGAAAGAAGTGTATGCCAAGATCGAGTTATTTGGCGGTCCGTGCTTTCTGCCTACCCCTGCGGAGAAGCTGCGTGATGGTTAGTTAGTTAATTCCTAGATACTGACAATGACTCTAACTGACTACTGGTACTGGTACTGGTACTGATACTGGTCCTGGTACGGACTAGTGGTAATGCATAAGCAAGCATGTACGAGTATACGCTTCAATTTCGCTCCGTACCAAGGAATGTTCACATTCGGCTCATGTGTCATTAGGGATAAGAAGTTGAGGAAACAAGTCCGTATCTATAAAGGCGTTACGTCGCCACAAGACATTAACCAGAGCGAACAATATGATAAACAAGGTTTATCTTCAAGACTTCTGACGCTTCTCGCGACTCGGGGTGGGGAAAGCTATTTATGAATGTTCAATTAATTAATCTGATAACTTAACTTCAAAGGAAACTTTTGACAACATCAAGTGTGAAATAATTCCGAGGTCGTACGATATGATTCATGCAAGACTTGGTTTGTTTGCAAGTCTGCAAGTCGAGACCTTTGACTCATATGTCGAGATTGACAAACCGAATTAAATTTCTCTAAGCACAAACATTATTAATTTATGCATGGCTTTTGTGTCCAATTTTTAGAAAACCACAATATTTTAAATGATGTCATGTTTTATTAAATTTTGTATTATTAGATTTGGCTAGTTTATCTATGTTTGACCATGACAGCTGTTTCGTCATTTGAAGGCATCACCAGACAGTTTGATAATATAATAATATTAATAAGAACACGCCAAACGCGCGCCCAACATTTGCACCCGGTTGGCATCTGTCACATGAGAACGGGTCGCTTCTACGACTCGCTCTTGTTTTCAACAGCTCGATTGTGGAATGATCTACCGGCCTCTGTGTTTCCTCCCTCCTACAACATGGGTCTCTTCAAGACCCAGGTTCACTCTTTCCAATCCTCTGAAAGACCCTCCACACACTTGTTTTTACACAAAATTATATTCGTAAGTATCTATTCAATTTGGAAGAATAATGATCGAATTTCGCTCCATAAAGTACAATCTGTCAGTCAGAGTCAGGCGTTAACTTTCCCATGTATTCCCTTTTGTACAAAATAATGCATGCATCAATTGATACACCAAACAGTTTTATCACAAATCACCATTAATACACCGACATTAATATACCAACAAGGAGGATAAAATACATTTTCTCTATATTAAAGCCTATCACACAAACACGGGACATTTTTCTCCATTACCGCGGATTAAGAAATTACAAAATTATACACTGCCCTAACAATGAAGTATACATTTTTAATGAGCCAAAGCATAAACACTTAAAAAAAAGTTTTACCTTTAATGTTACGCTGATAATGTGATGATGCCCTTTATTAGTCAGTCAATAGTGCCAAACCAGTGTATCATTAGCCCAGTTTATGTACGTATCTATGTTTTCTACTTTTAACACGTAATACCCGGAGGTTCAAAATAAAACACATTCGGCGATGGTGGGTCCAGATTGACCCGGCTGAAATGATGAAATTAAAAGACTTTTTTATGCATTTTTCGTTCATATCCTTACTTTTATATAATATTATGTAATTCCTCATAAACTCATAACATATCCCTTGTGTTTCTTGTATGAAGATGGAAGTTTTAGAAATTAGTATTCCGTAAATGTTGCGGTTCGTCGATATACAGTAGCGCGGGTATCCCACGCGACAGCAAAAGGACGACTGACTCAATTGTGTCTCGAGACAGCCGCTGCCGGGTGCTGGTCAGGAGAATGAGAAGGGCAGTCCGGGAGGGGGGTAAAGACTCGTCCCAGGAAGTCAGTGGAAGCGAACATTTTTTATTATTTTTGATTGTATATTTATTAACATTTTCGGAAATCGACGGTGTGCATTTACAAGTATATCATGTATTATTTAAAATACCAGAAATAAAATCACTTATTTAATTCTTCCTTGTTGCTGTACCTCTAATAGAAAGATGTGTAAAAATAAAATAAATTAAATTTATAGCCATATTACATGATGATTGCTTATGCAAATATTAGAAAATATTATATAATGGCGTTCTTATTTGAGTATTTAATTTACTGACACATTAATTTGTCACAATTAAAACCATTGAATGATATACATTTTAGTTAAAAATACTAAAACTTTTATTTTTCAACAAAACAAATTTAAATGAACAATTTTCATTAAAAAATTAAAGGAATCCGGAATTTGACAAGTCCATTTGCAACGGATTCACTCAGATTTCCTACACTAACTGCATTATCACTTCCATTTTCACTTTCAGATATTTCCTCTAGTAATATGTCTTCCGGATCACTTTCAAATTCTGGATTCAATGATTCGAATTCCAAGTCGCCATCATCACTGATCTCACTGTTAAGTAGCTTTTCAATCTCATTATCAGCTAAATAATTTTGCCTTGCCATTGCGTCAGTACGGTACGAAATTAAAAAAAAAATAAAACAAAGTTATAAAAATATAATCACAATACTAGAAATGCGCCCGAATGGTTCACAACATCTGCGAGTTAAGGACTGCGAGAGACAAAGACGGAAAGATAGAGCGAGAGATATACTGTTTCGTCAGCTGCTCAAATTCAACTGAGACGAGATGGAGATTTTGCGTGTTTTTATAGACAATTATTCTAATAACTTATTTAAAACGTGTCCGATTTTAATCATTTTTGAGTCGAGATGTGGGTAAATATTTGATAAAAGAATAGACAAGAGGAAATTAGCCTAAACGAAATATTTGCGGCAAAATCTTTTATTTAAAAAACACTGGGTCAAATCAGACCCATCACCGGAGTCGAGGTGTTAACTTGTGTGTCATTAACTTTCGCTGATATAATTATTGTTGCTTAACGTACATGATTTTATTATTCTTTCGTGTAAGTTTTGGACAGATTTCCTGTTCTATGTACTAAAATAAAATAATTACATAACATTATGGGCATTTAAAAAAGTTTTACCATTTTATTTATCATTTTTGCGAGACAATGTTTGAGCATTATTGCTATGTAAACATTCATGTGAGTTTTGGGCACATTCATTACCTGTTTTATGTCAATATTACAGCAAAACACTAATGCAGCAAAGAACTCGCCAATTACTCGCGCGATCACAACATATACTCACCACTACGAAAAATTAATAGAATTAGACATTTTTCATGATTCATTTCTAACATGTAATAACAGCGTGATTTAAATTACTTTGAAATTACTTACACTTATTTTTTCATTAAACTTTTATTCAGAGTCAATTACAATTCTTGATTTCATAACTTCTCTACACTTGTCTACACTTCTCCACACCATCTCTCCAGACTTTCTTTATTTTTATTATTATTAGTCACACGTACATTCATTAGTGAAGCATTCTCACCCCATATAAATGAATAAGATATTGTATGGACATATCATTGGTAATAAAATGTACTGTGCATGTATAAATAAATAAATATTGAAAATCCTCATTTTAACAGCTAACACAAATGAAGAAACTTGACAGGTTAGTTCTCCAATTTCTTTTAAGGACATCGGAAATGAAAATATAATTAAAAGTCATTACTATATAGAGTCACGAATATCTTCCAAGAAATACCCAATAATATAAAAGGAAGGGAAAATGTTTTAAAATTAAAATTTAAGAAAGGAGTGACGAAATACGTAAAGTGCGATTTTTAATGTGATCATTTTTTAAGTTTAATTTACAATTCTTAATTGTATATTGTGACTTAAATTGGAAAAACGTTTATGTGTAGATATTATGTTCATATTAAAATAAATAAATATTTTTTCAAAGTGTCTTCGCCAGACCCCACCCCTACAATGCCTTCGGAAGGCGAAACAGCCTTCAAGAGTAACAATAATAACCCCTTAACCCTCTTAAAATATATATTATAATATAATTGAGTACCTCTATGCATACAAAAATGATTAATAATAAAATATAGAAATGATGCACCTTATTGAAATCACCTCAAGGGCGCTTTAAATCGTTTGCAGTCCTCTTTTAAATAAACATGTTTTTAGACTCTTCTTAAAGGTTTCGAAATTGCCTTCCGACCTCAAACCAAATGGAAGGTCATTCCAAGTATGTGGGCCCGGTGCATTGAAACCTGTCTCCAAACTTAGCAGCATTCGTACGAGGGTTCAACCAGTCTGTTAGACGCATCAGACTTGGCCGACCTGAGCAACTTTGTCCCTCACGCGGAGATCAGTCAAGTATGAAGATATCATAGATACATTATAGGTGCAATGCATGTAATGTAATAAAATGTAAAAGCTAGGCGTAACTCTCTAAACCGGGGATGGCCAAACTCATACTCATGGAAATCGACTATAAAATTATTAGGAGTCGAGTGATCCTCCGAGAAAGACGTATATTATTTAATGAATTTAGTGATTTTTGTTGTTCATGGTCTAATATATTTAAATTGAAAGAGCTCACCACCATTGAGGTACATAAATGGAGTAAACATCAGTGTTCGAGATATGGTCAACATAAATGGGACCACTTGGCTTCATTGAGATAACACGTGCTACAGTTGATTACAAGCGCTGGCCGGGTATGGATCTCCAAAGATTGCTGCAAAATGACTAAAAAATATATAAAAGGCGATGGTGTAACCTTTAATCGGTTTTACCATAATCAATATACTGTAAATTGCCCTTTTTATTACAAAAAAAATCAAAGAGCATTGGGTGCTCCGAGCCACGGTGCGGCTGGCGGTGAGTTCCGTTCGTTCGTGGTCGGAAGGATTAATGGGGGGGGGGTTTCAGGGCTTTTAGGGATTCGGTCGACATCGACAACCGCTTCATCCCCCTTCGTACTTCACGCGCGGGAACAAATTTTTAGAGTGATTTTGCAAGGAACATTGACTCTATTTATATACCTTTATGCTCGCCATCCTTTTTTCCGTTTCATTAATGACAATAAATAGAATACCTGTTTAATAATTCAACTTTTGAATTACCATTTCCCTTGACCTACGCCAGTTGCTCTCAACCTTATTTGTGTCATGCCCCAATTCAACTCTCCAAAAAATTCCAAACTAATTAAACGGGAGGTAAATGGAAACATTAAAACACTAAACATATTATATTACATTACGTTATTTATGTTATTAATTATCGATGAATATTATTGTATCCTTTTTTTATAGGCTTTATTTAAAATAATGATAAAAAGTAATGACCGCGATCGACTTGAAAACCTTTTGGGATCAACCGTGTGGGCACCCCTACTCTAAACAAACTAAACCTAAAAACGCGTGAACGTAAGTAACGTTGTTCCATTTTTTTTTTTAATTTCAAAATACATTCAAGTTGCAAAGAAAATCGTAATAAACAGCATGGAACAAATAATATTTGGATGACTTGTATAGTATAGTGCCGCTCTTTTGTGAAAAATCACCTCAAGGGCGCTGTATAAACGTATTTTGTTCCAACGACCTATCTTATCACTAACTATAGACAATCTATTATTACTATTTACGGCTAACAAATTGGATTCACCGGTTCATAGATCTGTAATACCAAACTATATGTACAATGCAATTAACTCGTGAATGTGATGCCGCGTTAAAATATACAGGTTGTTCATTTTATATACAGGCATAAAATGATACAGAAATTTATATACTGTTCTCATTCTGGATATAATTTATTGGAAAAAAACACATGTTATTTGAGATACTATTTATTATATTATTTAATCCTGGTATTTATTTTACAGATGAAGGGTTAAATGCAATTTATTCATTGGTCGCATCATCCACAAATGAATAAATTTATGTGAAACTACAATTTTTAATATTCTATGTATAATATTATGAATACAGTTCGCTGTCGCCATATGTTCAAGGTTATCAAAATTAGGTTAAGAACATGATCATTAAAATATACTAATCCGATGACGGAGCATTTAATTATTATTATTGATTGACCCAGCGTACTTCTTCGTGTGATCGTCCAGTCCCAGTCCCAGTCCCAGTCCCAGTCCCAGTCCCAGTCCCAGTCCGAGGCCGAGACGACCATTGGTTGAGAATGAATACAGATCGATTATTGGTCGAAACAAAAACATTATAGAGCTTCAGACTGCGAGAAGAACTGAATTATTTTGTATAACTAAATTATCATTCAGTATATAGATTTGAAATTCGAACCAATGATGGACAACAACAGACCAGTGAATCATAATAAATTAAAATCCAAAGTTTTCTACGCTCGGAAAAAAGGGAATAATATATTCAAATCAAACAAAAACGTCCGGAGCCATTTTCAAGGTAGGCACGGCTTTTCAGGCTTTATGGACAGAACGCCACTGCTACCAAATTTCGTATCCTCACTAAATTTCCTCTCACCAAAATATGCCGAAAGACAACAGAAAAGATAAAAATTATGCGAAAAACAAACAGGCTGGGTTTAAGCTCTGCAGCTAAGAAGGTTAATGAAGAAAAATGTACTACATTTATAAAGCGTCAAAAGACCTTCAAATTCCATGGACAGCTCGTAAACGATTTTTAGGGGAAAATAAAGAATTGAAAACGAAAAGTGGCAGAAAACCTTTTCAGAGGACGTCCATTAAAAGTGGAATAAATTGGGTTCAGTGCGGTTTCCCGCCACAAAATGTCAAAAGCAAGTAGACGGTGATGATTATACAATATGCGAGTACATGTGATGATGTATGCGTTATTAATATTTTATATTTTCTTTAAACATTTAATATTTGCGTGCAGTTACCTAATCCAGTGGTTCCCAAACTTATTCGATTCGCGGCGCCTTTGCTAATTCCAGATTTTTCAAAGGCTTTCTCTGTCAACTTTATCCTTGAAGATCATTTCTTTTAATATTAACATTCATTCATTCATTTTTAACATTCAGAACATTGGAACGGTTTCCTTCCAGATCTCAAAAGAATATGATTAGTTAAAGAGAATTTTCGAAAACACTAATATTGCACTTACAATATTTTATTTTTATTTATTAAGTTAAAAGAAATATGTAATTATTTGACTTTCTTAACTTAACTACATACATACATATTATTCTTAACCTATTTTAACTAACCATCACGCCGTTTCCCCGCAGGGGAAGGCAAAGAGGAAGGACCGCTAAACAATTCGATCTTGGCATACACTTCTTGCTTCATTCGCTTTCATATAACGTCTCATACATTCTCTTCTGTTATTCCGACTTTTGACATGGTCCGACTCAAGTATTTGATTCACTCGATCGTGCCAGGTCTTCCTTGGACGTCCCCGGCTTCTTCTTCCATTCACATTCGCGTCGTATATTCTCCTTACACTCCTTTCTTCATTCATTCGCTCTACATGCCCAAACCATCTAAGCGTCAGTTTCTTAAACTTGCTCACTACGCTTACATCAGCCTTGCATTCTTTACGAATCTCAACATTTTTCACAAGATCATACATGGTTTTACCACACAATCGTCTCAGAGATCTCATTTTTACAGCATTCAGTCTACTTTAATCCTTCCTCTGTCAGTTCCATGACTCACTGCCATACATCAGAGTTGGTATCAGCAATCCATTGTGGACTGCTAGCTTCGCTTCTTTGGACAACTTTTTGTTTGCGCCAACCGCGTTCAGTCCTCCGTTAATAAAGTTTCCTGCATTCGCCCTTAGTTAGACTTTCATCTTGGACAGTTTATGACCTAAGAATTATGTTTAATATTACTGTTTTTTTTTTTTGTTATGTTTTAGCACTAGTTAAGTATTTATATACATAGGTAGGTTCATGTGTGTTTTATGATAGGACATGTTAAGGTAGATAAGTTGAGATGTATGTTAAGGTATGATATTTTAAGGTAGATAAGATAAGTTAAGTTATGATATGGTATGATGTGCTATTTAAGTTATAAGTTAAATAAGGTATGTTATACCATGCCATATTATGTTACGTTAAGTTATAAGCTATATTACGTTATGTTAAGATATACGTAATATTACGCTATATTAAGTTAAGTTTAGTCAAGTTTAGTTAAGTTTAGTTAAGTTTAGTTTAGTTAAGTTTAGTTAAGTTTAGTTAAGTTTAGTTATGATATGTTATGGATAGTTAAGTAGTCCGTGGAAGGGAATGGGCGACACAGGTGTCGATGAGGCTCGCTATTCATCACGCCGCCAACCCTTCGGTAGCGCGAAGAGGAGGAAGGAACGCGAACAATGTCGAATTGGAACGTGGAATATCAGAAGAGGGATGGAAAGAAAGACGAATGAATTATGCGATACGATGGTAAGGAAAAGTTTGGATGTACTCTGTATAACAGAGAGTATGAGAAAGAGGAGCGGTACGATGCAACATAGTGATACGCTCGTAATCTGGTCTGGGAGACCAGATACGGAGAGGTGTCAAGGTGTTGCAGCGTTACTGTCTCCTAGAATGGTAGAATGTATGTTGCAGTATGAATGTGTAAATCCGAGAATAATGTGAATCCGATTCAAAATCGGGTTGATAAGAGTGTTTTTAGTTATATGCTATGCTCCTGTCAACTCTGAAAGCGATGAAGTGAAAGATGATTTTTGGAGTGGTGTGAGCGATGTGATGAGATTAAAATATATTAATTAAATTATTATAATGGCAGGGGATTTAAATGGGTGGGTACGAGGCCTCTGTACGAGGGAAGCGTTGCATGTGTTAGGGCAAACGGTGATTTTACGGGGTGGTTTGACATCACAAAAGGTGTTAAGCAAGGCTGCGTAATGTCACCGTGGTTATTCAATCTATACATGGATAATTGTATGCAAGAATTGAAAGAGGTGGGCCTGGGCGCGAAAATGAGTAGTCTGCAAGTATGTTGTCTGTTGTATGCTGATTATGCGGTGCTGATTGCTAACAGTATGGAAGATCTACAGTCCCTCGTATCTAACGAATGAACGAAGTATGTATGAAGAACGAGCTAATGATGAATGTCCAAAGTCATTGTGTTTGAAAGGGAGAGTACGAAAACAGTGTGCAATGTAGTTGTGAATGATGAATCCTTGAAGTAAGTCGATGAGTTTGTGTATTTGGGGAGTATGTTACAGTATGGTATCGAGACCCTGGCCATGATTCGGGAAGCCTTTGGAGATGAACCCATGTCACAGGCAAGAGTTTACGAGTGGCACAAACAATTCCAAAACGGCCGGGAATCAATTGAAGACGATGTGCGCGTTGGACGACCATCAACTTCCAAAACTGATGACAATGTCACAAAAATGAGGGAAGTATTACAATCTGATCGTCGTCTCAGTGTCCGCTTAATAGCGGAGAAGTGCAACATGACAAAGAAACGGTTGCGCGAAAGGTTTCGCCGCGTTCGAAAGGAGATCGCCAACACCTGAATTTTGCATCACGACAATACCCCCCTCACACTCAGCTCTCGTCGTCCAGGAGTTCCTCGCTAAGCAAGGCGTGGCGACACTGCCGCAACCGCCGTATAGTCCCGACTTCTTTTTGTTCCCCCGCATCAAGCGAAGCCTAAATGGACGCCATTTGGAGACCTTGGACGGGGTGAAAACCGCTTCGACGCTGTGCCTTAAGGGGGTTCCGTCTTCTGCCTTCCAGGGTGCCCTTCTAAGACTGGAAGAAACGCTACAAAAAGTGTATTAACGCCTAAGGGGCGTATTTTGAAGAATAGTAAGTGTTCGTACGTTTATTGGCAATTAATTGTCTGAAAAATTCTCGGTACTTTTGCGACAGATCACTAGTGGTGGGCGAAACGGCTCGGTTTAGTAAGCCGGATCACTACATCAGCTCTTTGTTGTGTACCGGTTCGGCGATCCGGCTCGATTGAACAACGGTTCGCGTCCCTCCGCACCATGCCCTGTCCCTCGCTCCCATGGCCCTCCTAAAGACGCTCTTATACGATACTTTTTCGTCCAGTTTTCATGTGGATTGTCTTTACAGAGAGCTGATTTAGTTATCCGGCTCACTAAACCGAGCCGCTTCGCCCACCACTAATATACACCCTGGGGCCTATGCTTCTTTTACCACTTTCAGTCTTTACTGTATCCGTGTACAATTTATTATGTTGTCCTGTGTAGTGGTTCGTGTACTTGTGATGTTTTTATAATTGCTGTGTTCGTGTGTATAAGTCCATTTTGTATTTTGTAGATTAATAGGAATACTCGTATATTATATTGGTACAGTTTTATGATTAAATGAAAATGAGAATGGTTTCTTTCCAGAGCTCGCTAGATTGTTATTCATTAAAGAGAATATTAATAATTAAAGTCAGGACATGGGAATGGTATCTTTCTAGAGCTATAAATACGAGTAAGAGATGTGGATATTTGCATTAAGTGAATTGACTTCAGACAATATACAGGCATGACTATATTTATTATAATATTTCACTACGACTGTTTTGTGTTTTAAGTTTTGGTGGAAGGTAGTAATAAAATATAATACATATGAATATGTAATAATAACTTACGTAGTATCTTAAAACTCGTATATAGATTGTAGATTATTTATAAACGAATTGAAATAACATACCATGTATCAATACAATAACTCGCGGCGACCCAGGACCCGTGACCCAGGATTCAGGGTACACTCTGGGAACCACTGCCCCAACCTATAACCAAATTAACTGTATCTTTTGATGATTTACATGAATAAGTTTTCTCAAGATAAATGATTGTGTTGTAATCTTTATTTTTCAAACAAAGCATGTGGTGATATATATCCAAAATACTTTACCCTACGTGATAATGTAGTATGTCTATTTATGGAACGTTTCCTCTTTGGTTTCTGGTAAAGGTTTGCGGTTGAAAAGTGCCGTAAACTGAGGTCACTTTACTCCCAAGGAGGTGAGTTTTCCCCACCTGAGAAATTAGTTATAATGCAATAGTACGAAAAAATCGTTCGTAATTTAATATGCTTACGTCCCTTATAAATAAGAGATATCTTTAGTAAAAAACATTTTGGGAGAATTTCCCCCAAGCCACCATAGCATACGTGCTAAATATGTTCACCTTTTTATTTTTATTTTATTGTTTATTTTATTTCTTTTTTTTTACATTCTATTTCTACATCATTTCATTTATCTTAGCCTGCCAACTTTAGGATACTTCTAGAACCCGGTAAAAACTCTTCCAACTGAAAAACTGATAAAGAATTGGAAGTGGCCAACGCATAAAGATACAAATAAATTATCTATGATTGGGAAGATGTAATATTACTTTTATCAAAGAACCATCAAATTTGTGAGTAACGTAATTAACGCATTTAAAGTGTTTAATGTTAGTTTTGTATGATGTACTTTACTTAGGTTTCAGTTGCATTTATCAAGTAAATTTCCCTGCGGGGTAAAGCCACCTCTCCAAACGTTATTTTTTAAATGTCATTGTCTTTTGTATTTATTTTAATTATTCGAAATAATACTTTGAACATTCCTTAAAAAAATTAAACATATACAATAACAGGTAAGGCTTTGATATATTTATATGGAGGACTTTTAGCAGAATGTTATTTAGAACCGTATTTAGGAGGTAAATAATTATAATACGTGTTGGAGAAATCATAATTAATTATTATGTCAAAGAGAATCCAATCCGGTGCTAGAGATCAATCTACAAAGACAAAATAACTCGTATACAGCTCCATGACTATAGATTGTAGATATGCGAGGAAGCCAAAGAAAAACAATACTGATTGGCTATATTGTTATGCTGGCTGATAACATAGAAATGTCGATGTCATTTGTAGTATTCGTATCATTCCTTCCATCCAGTGGTCAGTGGTAGATACTAAACCAACTCTGAAAGCATGCCAGGATTGCCAGGGAAGAGGCATCGTGCCAGCACCTCAGAAATCAACAGGTATTCATTTGAATGCAAAATTCAGACGTGTTCGCTTCTCCATTCAAATCCTGCGTATTATTATTTAATGATATACCCGCACCATTTTTTTATAATACATTCGTATTTATATGCAAGGATCAAGGACGAATTCAGATCCCCACAGGATGCTTTGCACGTGAGGATGAATATGCATGAGGTAATTATACGAAACGACACTTTGATACCTTCATGAAAGGGAAAAATAAAGCGTTAATATTGTTGTACGAATATTGCGTAACGCTCCTCACCGTGTGATGTGACATTCCGTTTCAATTATCATACAGATAATGATGTTGTACACATCTGCCGTGTCTCCCTAATGCTAATAGACAATCCGACAGCAATTCAGACAGGTTGGGGAAATATAACCGATGAATAGGGGTTCTATACACCTAGACCGTGTGATGAGGGAATTGAACATACCGCAGCAGCAAGGACACAGACACAGACACAGAGCCCGAGCCGACAGCCCGCGCCACCAGCGAGGAATGGTAATCAGAAGGAGTTGCACCAGGTCTGTCAATAGCAACTGCACCAGGCAGTTTATCTGGCCGAACATTCCACCTCAAGTACACTAGATTAGGACTAGTCCATTTCTGCGGCACCACAAACAGTGTGTGGTGCATATCCACACACTAAACTGATAAAAAGATTTAACGTCATTTAAATGTTAAATTAGCATCCAGGAATGAGCCGTTATTCGCAGACAACAGACAGCACATAGCACACACCACACAACGCGCTGGTGTCTGGCGAAGAATCACTTGTAAACTGATTAGTCAGGGCTATCTAAAGCGAACCTTCCGCCTTATCGTCCCTCGGGCTGCGGGCTATTTACTCAAGCTGATAGTGCATGGCTATTACTGTACTTCGATAGAAATCTAAGCCGGGAGTAACAGCGGCCGATTGCAATATTATGACACTATTTATACTAACACTGAAACATGTCCGACTGTTATTTTATTATTTGTGTCAAACCGCCTTGTTCCGAGACTCGTCGTCTGCTGAGGTCGGCGACAAGAGGCGTCTTCCAAATTCCCGATAAGATAACAAACATTAGAATCAGATTCGATATCGACGAGTACAGAAATAAAAAAATAAAAATGATTGTATCAGAAATAGTTCCCTAGCGGGGATAACAAAATCACTTAGCCGGGGCTATATAATACATAGATAAGACTTTTGCCGAGTGTGGTGAGTGTGGCGAGTGTGGTGTGCACACTGTGCTAACAAGAATGAAACAATGTATAATAACAAGGAATACATGCCGAGTGTGGCGAGTGTGGTGTGCATACTGTGCTAACAAGAATGAAACATGTAGAATAACAAGGAATACATGCCGGATGTGGCGAGTGTGGTGTGCACACTCTGCTAACAAGAATGAAACAATGTAGAATAACAAGGAATACATGCCGAGTGTGGCGAGTGTGGTGTGCACACTGTGCTAACAAGAATGAAACAATGTAGAATAACAAGGAATACAATTGAATCACAACAACACATTCAACGAGGATAAAAATATACGTAATTTAACGTAGAATCAACAAAGCATTCATAAGTAATGATAAGAGCGAGTCTGAAACTTGCACGCTACATAAATTAGTTTTACGAGTCCAGAGGGGTAGGCACCGGGAAGCGACCTCAAGAACTTGACCCTCCGCCTACCGCGTGACCCTTGGGCCTAGCGGGCTTGATACAATTAGCCTTTACAAGCGAGAACCGAGGTTTCGATACTCTCGACGATAACCAATCAAAGCGTTTTCTTGTCACGACACATTAATGAAGTGTCGTACTTGACTTACGTAGCTGTGTGGTTACTGTGGAACCCGAACCCATTGCCGGGTAGGTACTTCAAAGGAACCCCTAGACGTTTTTACACGACAGGGCGGGATTTCATCGATTAATTAATCAAAAGGAGTTTCCATCCAACGCAACGCTAGCTAAGCTATAAACGTCTTGCGTCACCTGGACTGTACATTGAATTATACATTTATTATGGGCTAATTATCGTACTTATTTATAAAGCAGCAAAACTATCAAACGATGTGCTCTGGAGCGGTGAAAACTTCATTTTCATCACTAGCTGGAGAGTTTTAAATCTATTAAAAAAAGACGATATATTGTTCCCCCTACAAATAACTTTAAATTGTTCAATAAGAAAAAACTTTCGAAGAAAGAGTTGAAAATTCCAGCGAAGTCCGATATTAAGAATTCATGTTATTAGTTAGTTTCTAAATTTTCTAATAAAACTGTGTTCGTCTGAAGCGACCTGCGAGGTAAGTATGTTTTTCTATATCGGTTTGTACATAATTAGATAAAGAATAGAAAGTAATTTTTCACAAAAACGGCGCTATACAAATCATCCAATTATTATTATTATTATTGTTTTTGTTATAAGAATTAACATCGACGAAGACCTGCAAATTATCCTATAAAGTAATCAAGAATACCTGCCGTAGCAAGGCATGAGTCTGCCACCGAGAGTTCCGCTAGAACGATTCATTCTGCCACATACGTCGTTTATAATAAAAGGGGAGAAGTTACAGCCGAGCTATCAACAAACCAACAGCAACAGCGTGCCTTTGTAAGTCCATTCAGCCGTATAAAACAGTCCGGACCCTCCCATCTGGCGACAGTATTGAAAACTCGCTTTGTGACACACGTAACAAATTATTTAGCATCACCGCAGAGATCTACTAAGGCGATAAAGATTAAAATAAAACATCGTCGCTGAATGTACCGTAGTACCTACATAAATAACCTAACAAAGCACAGTATACATAAAATAATCCGAATGTTAAGGTAGTATAAATTCTGAATTTGTAACTTGTGTGCGTACTTATTAAAGACGTATGTAACAGAAAGAGAGGTAACGAGGCAGCTCTCAGCGGTAGATCTCGCTGAACCGCGACCTTGGCATTATCGAACTCAATTCGCGTGTTACGTTCATTACCCGACTTACGACATTATGTAGAGTTCTAGGTGCTAGCTTTCTCAGGCGTTTGACATATTATTATTCAATATTAAGCGTTGCAAATGTTTGCCGTCGGTACCTTATCCGAAGAATAATTACTGATTGCGTAGAGCTATTAGAAATACTCTCAAATCTAGAATAATAATTACTGATCTAATTATCGAATAAAATGAATCCACTAAATGTTCGTCATTAATTTTCAGGGATGGTAAAATATGAAATCCAGCTCACAAAACCTATCAATGGCGATAATCCTTTATGGGATTTTAAACCGTCGAGCACACTACATTTATTATTTAAACAGCCGAGTCGAGTCGCTAATTTAATTAGTAACCACTAAACACACTACCATTTTAAAGCGTCGAGCACATCACGTTTATTAATTAAACAGCCGAGTCGAGTCGCTAGTTTAATTAGTAACCACTAAACACACTACCATTATAAACCGTCGAGCACATCACGTTTATTATTTAAACAGCCGAGTCGAGTCGCTAGTTTAATTAGTAACCCCTAAACACACTACCATTTTAAACCGTCGAGCACACTACATTTATTATTTAAACAGCCGAGTCGAGTCGATAATTTAATTAGTAACCACTAAACACACTACCATTTTAAAGCGTCGAGCACATCACTTTATTATTTAAACAGCCGAGTCGAGTCGATAATTTAATTAGTAACCACTAAACACACTACCATTTTAAAGCGTCGAGCACATCACTTTATTATTTAAATAGCTGAGTCGAGTCGCTAGTCTAATTAGTAACCACTAAACACACTACCATTTATTTACTTCCGATAATCAATAGTTAGTCAATATATACATCAATGACATATGTATCAGTAACCTTGGCGATCACATCATCACCTTTGCTGATGATACAGTATTGATTTATGAAGGCAAAAGGTGGAACGAAGTTCATAGTAAAGCAGAAATTGGTATAAACAAGGTTATGCAATGGTTAGACAATAACCTCCTTACTCTCAATACGGATAAAACCAAATTCATACGTTTCAGAGCAACGCAAGAGGGACAACCCAAAGATGTGCTAAACATTTACTGCTCACCTTTTGAAATGAAATAAATACTTGTACTTGCAATAACTTAGAATGCGCGGATAGTTTAGAATATTTAGGAATCATTATTGACAAATTCCTGAGATGGGAAGAACACGTCATCTCAACTGCCACAAAAGTCAGAAAACTCACTCACCTTTTCATGACTATTAGAAATTATTTCTAATTTTGATACTGTCAATTCATGGTGGAATTCCATATTAAAATGATTTTTTTTTTATTAAAAAACCTTTGTAACTTTTTTCCACTTATTTATTTTCGACCGGACCGGTTTCACCCTATCACGGGCATCCTCAGACTGGTACAATGAATACTAAATCTATGGTATATATAGCATGGATGTCGGGAGTGAGTTCCCTGCTTTTCTAATATTGTTTGAAATTTAATTTATTGCTGACGGTACTGTTTATTGCGTTTTTAAAAACTACTTTCGGGAAAGACTGGAAGACACTGGAAGACGGATTACATTATGTTTATTTACTGAAACTATGGTTTTTTTTTAAATTATATAAAGTCATTCGTCAGCTTTTATTTGAACATACTCGCCAAGAGCAAAGTTCGCCTTGGATGTATGCGACAAAAAATCCCAGTTACATTTTATCCTGGTATTTTGCATGTGCTTCCTATTTACATTCACGGTTATATAATGTTACTGCATATAAGTAAGGTTACACTATAACAGATATATTAGCGGAGAGTCAGCCTTTTTCTCTAATTGATTATTCATTACGTACTTTTCTTCTACTTTGCTTATTAGTCGATTAATTTCTAATGATTCTAATTTTTTACCTTTATTGCACATATGTAATATTGTAGCATCTGTGTCTTTATGGAATGAGTGGTGATTGTCTATTAGATGGTTAGCTACGTTCGACAGGTCCTTTTTATTGTTTACCCAGCTAGAAAAGTGTTCTCTTATCCTGGTGTAAAAGGCTCTGCCCGTTTGGCCTACGTAATATGCGGGACAATCTCCGCAATTAATCATATGTATTCCAGAATTGCAAAATTTCTCCCTTTTATCTTTATTATTAACACCTCGACTCCGGTGATGGGTCTGATTTGACCCAGTGTTTTTTAAATAAAAGATTTTGCCGCAAATATTTCGTTTAGGCTAATTTCCTCTTGTCTATTCTTTTATCAAATATTTACCCACATCTCGACTCAAAAATGATTAAAATCGGACACGTTTTAAATAAGTTACAGTGGTGCCTCACACAACGAACTTAATTCGTTCCAGGAGCAAGTTCGTTATGCGAAAAGTTCGTTATGTGAAACGCGTTTTCCCATAACAATACATGTTAAAGAAAATAATTCGTTCTGTAGCATAAAATATGGTAAGATGACATAAAAAAAAGATAAATTTTTTGTTATTATTTTTATTTAGATACATCTAAAAACGTAATGAAAAAAACACACAATTTTTAATTTTAAGAAATAATCGAATCTTGCACATCTTCATCCATTTTCCGCTTTTTGGCCGATGGTGCAGTGAAAAACCTGTCCAAAGTCGTTTGTTTCTCTCTTTTCTTCAACATCTGCCGGAAATAACGGACAAGAGTATCGGAGTACAGGTCGTTGATCCTGTTTGCTTCAGCGGAATCCGGATAGTGGGCATTGGTAAACGATTGCTGCGATACGTGCGTAAGTTAAGCGTACTACGCAGTGACTAACGCGCGGAAGGATGCAATAAATCGGCAGTGATCGTGTGAAGTGGGCGACTTCGTTGTGTGAAGCGAAGTTCGTTGTGTGAAGCGAAGTTCGTTGTATGAATCGTGAAATGAACGAAAAGGAAGTTCGTTGTGTGCAGCGTTCGCTGTGCGAGGCGTTCGTTATGCGAGGCACCACTGTATTAGAATAATTGTCTATAAAAACACGCAAAATCTCCATCTCGTCTCAGTTGAATTTGAGCAGCTGACGAAACAGTATATCTCTCGCTCTATCTTTCCGTCTTTGTCTCTCGCAGTCCTTAACACGCAGATGTTGTGAACCATTCGGGCGCATTTCTAGTATTGTGATTATATTTTTATAACTTTGTTTTATTTTTTTTTTAATTTCGTACCGTACTAACGCAATGGCAAGGCAAAATTATTTAGCTGATAATGAGATTGAAAAGCTACTTAACAGTGAGATCAGTGATGATGGCGACTTGGAATTCGAATCATTGAATCCAGAATTTGAAAGTGATCCGGAAGACATATTACTAGAGGAAATATCTGAAAGTGAAAATGGAAGTGATAATGCAGTTAGTGTAGGAAATCTGAGTGAATCCGTTGCAAATGGACTTGTCAAATTCCGGATTCCTTTAATTTTTTAATGAAAATTGTTCATTTAAATTTGTTTTGTTGAAAAATAAAAGTTTTAGTATTTTTAACTAAAATGTATGTCATTCAATGGTTTTAATTGTGACAAATTAATGTGTCAGTAAATTAAATACTCAAATAAGAACGCCATTATATAATATTTTCTAATATTTGCATAAGCAATCATCATGTAATATGGCTATAAATTTAATTTATTTTATTTTTACACATCTTTCTATTAGAGGTACAGCAACAAGGAAGAATTAAATAAGTGATTTTATTTCTGGTATTTTAAATAATACATGATATACTTGTAAATGCACACCGTCGATTTCCCGAAAATGTTAATAAATATAGAATCAAAAATGTTCGCTTCCACTGACTTCCTGGGACGAGTCCTTATCCCCCTCCCGGACTGCCCTCCTCATTCTCCTGACCATCATAGCAGCACCCGGCTGCGGCTGTCTCGAGACGCAATCGATTCAGTCGTCGTTTTGCTGTCGCATGGGATACCCGCGCTACTGTATATCGACGAACCGCAACATTTACGGAATACTAATTTCTAAAACTTCCATCTTCATACAAGAAAAACAAGGGATATGTTATGAGTTTATGAGGAATTACATAATATTATATAAAAGTAAGGATATGAACGAAAAATGCATAAAAAAGCCTTTTAATTTCATCATTTCAGCCGGGTCAATCTGGACCCACCATCGCCGAATGTGTTTTATTTTGAACCTCCGGGTATTACGTGTTAATGAGAATTTTTCCCAGTGAGTTTACGTTATAAAATGCTGTATTGTAAACTGAATTGACTTATTTATGGTGTTTATTTCTTTAAGGAATAGGTCTAGTTGTCTATGGGTTCCTGTCCATATAACTATGATATCATCTACATATCTACGATAGAACATGACATCTTTGAACGATTTTATGTTATGAATAATTTCTTCCATAAAGTCCATAAAGAATTCGGCTAGAATTGGGGAAATCGGATTGCCCATAGCTAGATCACTAGATTGTTTATAAAACTTGTTGTTAAATCTGAAAAAGTTCTTGTCAATGCATACTTTTGGTAGGTCATTAATGTGGGATCTTTCTATATAGTTTATATGTTGTTTTTCCATATAATCATCTATTGGGATACTAGTAAATAGACTGTCTACGTCAAACGAGAATAATGTGGCATTACTGGGTACTGTTATATCTTTTAGTGAATCTATTAGCTGTAGAGAATTCTTAATGCCATGTTTCAGTGTGAAATTGAGTTTATTTTTTAATATTTTATTGCCGAACTTAGCTAGTTTGTACGCTGGGGCTGAGTGATATGAGACCACTGGGCGTACCGGCATGCCTTCTTTGTGTACCTTCGGTTGTCCGTATAGTCGCGGGCATTGAGGGTTCATCACAGAGAGCATTTTTTTATGGTATTCATTTTTTACGAGGGTATGTATTGCACGTGGTCAAGATTTTATTTACATCAGAAGTGAATTTACTGGTTAGGTCCTTTTTACATCTCATATGTAATTCATTATTTCTCTACACTAATTTAAAAAATGCATATCATACTTTAATTTTTTATACTTTAAACTTTTATTCTTTTTACTTTTACATCTCATATGTAATTCATTATTTCTCTACACTAATTTAAAAAATGCATATCATACTTTGGTTTTTTATACTTTAAACTTTTATTCTTTATACTTTACACTTTTACATCTCATATGTAATCCATTCTTTCCCTACAGTAAATTTTATAAAATGCGTATCATACTTAAAACTTTTATACTTTAATCTTCTATATTATATACTTAAACTTTTACATCTCATACGTAATTCATTATACTCTACACTAATTAAAAAATGCATATCATACTTTAAACTTTTATATCTCATATGTAATTCATTATTACTCTACAATACAGTACAATAAATTTTAAAAAAAAGGCAACACACTTTAACAACAAAAACAAAAAACAATTTTTTTTCTTCTTTAATTTACTATACGGATTCTTTTATATTTTCTCTTGTATATGTATATTAATATGAACTAAACTTATCAATTTGACTGTCTTAAAACAGGATTTGTTCCTAGTTGGACAGTCGAAGCCTTCTTAAATATTTCTGTAAAATAATGTGTTTTAAATAAATATTATTATTATTATTATTAAAAAAAAAACTAATTAAACATCACGCCGTTTCCCCGCAGGGGTAGGCGGGGAGGACGGACCGCCAAACAACTCGATCTTGGCATGCATTTCTTGCTTCATTCACTTTCATACAACGCCTCATACATTCTCTTCTGTTATTCCGACTTCTGACATGGCCCGACTCGAGTATTTGATTCACTTAACCGTGCCATGTTTTCCTCGGGCGTCCCCGGCTTCTTCTTCCATTCACATTCGCGTCATACATTCTCCTTACACTCCTCTCTTCGTTCATTCGCTCTACATGCCCAAACCATCTAAGCGTTCCATTCTTAATCTTGCTCACTACGCTTACATCAGCCTTGCATTCTTTACGAATCTCAACATTTTTCACACGATCATACATAGTTTTACCACACATTCGTCCCAGAGATCTCATTTATACAGCATTCAGTCTACTTTCATCCTTCCTCTGCCAGTTCCATGCCTAACTGCCATACATCAGGGTTGGTATCAGCACTCCATTGTGGACTGCTAGCTTCGATTCTTTCGACAACTTTTTGTTTGCGCCAACCGCGTTCAGTCCTCTGTTAATGGAGTTTCCTGCATTCACCCTTCATTCAATATCCCTATCAGTCTTTCCATCTCTCGTAAACATACTTCCCAAATAAACAAACTCATCGATGTGCTCCAAGTATTCATCATTCACAACTATATTGAACACTGTTTTCGTACTCTCTCTTTCAATCACCATGACTTTGAACTTATTTACATTCATCATTAGCTCATTCTTCATACATACATCGTTCATCCTAAATACGAGGGACTGTAGATCGTCCATACTGTTAGCAATCAGCACCGCAACATCAGCATACAACAGGCAACATACTTGCAGACTACTCATTTTCGCGCCCAAGCCCACCTCTTTCAATTCTTGGATACAATTATCCATGTATAGATTGAATAACCACGGTGACATTACGCAGCCTTGCTTAACACCTTTTGTGATGTCAAACCACCCCGTAAAATCACCGTTTGCCCTAACACATGCAACGCTTCCCTCGTACAGAGATGCGATTGCCTGTATAAGATTTGTATTTACACCATACTTAGACAACACCTTCATTCACCTTTTTCTGTCAACTCTGTCGAATGATTTTTTTAGATCTACAAAAGTACAGAAAAGTTTTTTTTTTTTTGCCAGAAACTTCGCAACGAGAAAATCTGATCCATGCACCTCTTCCACTCATAAATGCACCTTGCACATCCCATATTTTATCCTATGTTTTCATCTGTACCCTTTCAATCAATATCCTACCGTACAGCTTTCCAACTGAACTTAGCAGACTAATAGCCCTGTGATTTCCACATTCCATGCGTGACCCAATCTAATGGGGTGTAACCCCCCCTCTAAACCACTGGTTAAAAAGTTTGCATAACCATGTGAGAATTATACGGCTATTTCCTTTAAAGTATTCAGCAGCAATAGTTACTCTATTGGTAATAATAATTAAATTATTCCGGGCTACGTGCAGGTGTCGTGCAATGCAATCAATGTAGTCTATAAAGGCACTATAGTACTCCATCTTCTACTATTATATAAATAATGTCTCGGCCGGCGGTGTATGTTTGTTTTGTGTACAAATCTACACTTTTATTCCTAGCTTGATGAAATTTTGCACACTTCAAGTACAAAACAAGATGAAGGTCACTGTCTATATGAGCTCATTGATTTCTAAAAACCACTCCCATCCCCCTTTCCCATCCTTAAAACCAAATTTTGATACTTCTTGATGAAATTTTGCACACTTGACGTTCAAAATAATAGTAATATTACTGGGTGGGAGTAGGGGTAGGGTTAGAGATTATAAAACTCTACTCCAAACTATTAATAAATTTTGTTTTCCGGTGATTTTTTTGTTGTTTTTTTTAAACAAAAAACTTTTTTTTTTAACCAAAAAATAATCATTGGAGACCAAAATATCATTAACCTTATTGACTCCAAAATAAGTTATGAAATTAGTGGTTAAATTTTGTCGGGTACGTGCTGTTACACCCTGTATGAGGCGCTGAGAACCAGGGAGACTTATACGCCCTTCGAGTAGTTTTGAGGGAAATGCTTTTGAAGTTTTTGAGAATTTTATTAATCCTTTCATTTCATAAATTCATTTTGATTTCCCCGATGCCAAACAAACTTAAGCGACAAAAAGAAATAATTTGTTATTAATTTATAGCATCTAAATAATAAAGTTTTCTCGGTTATTGATTTATTTAAGGGTCCAGTATAAGACCGCGTATTCACCGCCGTTAGGAATTTTAGGCCTCAAACTTAAAACCACGGACCACCGCGATCCGGCAGCAGGATTGGGGAAATGTGGATAATGTAGACCACGGCGGATTAAAAAAATGTTCAGCGTATTGATGCAATACGAAACAAAAAACATTTGCTCTATATTTTTTTCGTTTATTCGCTGTATAAAAATAAATAAATAGAAGCTTGACAGACTTAACTTAGCATCTGTTGGTAATAGGATAGGGTAACTGATGAGAATATGTTTTTTTCAATTTATATATAATATATTCATTATTTTCAGTAGCCATACAAAGTGCCTCCCTTTTACAAAAGATTTGTTTTGTTACTATTTACATATTTATTTCTTCACAGCATAATTTTTTTTTTAGCTTCGGAAATATTATAGAAATGGGAACGTGGACCAACTGCTCAGAAATACTTATAAGCATAGCTTTTTGACACACGGAATTATTTTCATGGATTTTGAATCAAGGAATCCGTTTTTCGATTGTCCACTAGGGGATTCAAGGTGGTTGAAATGAATTGAATGCTTTTTTATATGGCTTTTCTATTAGTGGCTTTGGTTTTTATTAATGGTTAAGTAATTCTACTATTACATTTGAATTGGGAACCAAGATGGAGGATGTGAATTAGATCCCGTTTATTAATCGGGAATAAGAATTATTTGTCTTTTGATAATTTTTGGGATTTAGAAACGCCCTTCAATATTGTATACTAAACAGCAGTAAAAATATAACATAGGTAGATAACGATGATTTACAACCCACTCCAGACGCACACAATAAGCTTGAATACAATTCACCAAGTCAATGAAGGCAATAAGAAAAACTGATATTTTGCCGGTGAATAATACCTATAACAGGGAGTATTTTCACAAAAGTCTCCTATCTTCCCCTTGCCCCTCCCCCAAGCAAAGTAGACCAAATATGCTATAATTTGAAATCAAATACGTTTCTAACGACTTAATAATGTCCGAGATACAGCGGTTCTAAATTATTCAAATTTTTTGTAAGTTGTTATTTTTCGCTATTTTTTAGTGTTTTGGTCAATTTTGACAGTGAAGGAGTAATTTTTCGGTAAAGGTTAATGTATTGTTTTTAAAGTAGACTATAGATGGTACAATTTGAAAACAAATTGGTCTCCAAGGACCTAATATCGTCCGAAATACAGGTGTTCTAAATAAAGAAAAACATTCTATGTTATTATGATAACATAAAATATTTTTCTTCATTTCAAATTGTAGAATCTTTAGCCTACTTTAAAAAATATTAATTAACCTTCACCGAAAAATTACCCCTTCACTGTCAAAATTGGTTAAACACTAAAAAAAAATAGCGAGAAATAAAAAAAAACAAACTTCGCTATTTTTAAAAAAATTATTAATTAAGGGGTAATTTTTCGGTGAAGGTTAATTAATATTTTTAAAGTAGGATAAAGATTCTACAATTTGAAATGAAGAAAAACATTCTTTGTTATCATTCTTTGCATTTGATTTCAGTTCACTTCCAAACACTTTAATTCCGATTTTGAACCAAATCGGTAGAAAACTCAAAATTAAAAATGACCATCGAAATTACTCAGGTTGACATTAAATTTGACTTCAGCACCCCCCTAACATGACTTACGCCGCTTTCTAACCAAATCGGTGTGAATATCTAGAAATTCAAAATAGCCGCTAAAACTATGGATTTTGATAGGCACAGATCGGTATACTTATATATGCAGTCAGGGGCGTCAAGATTGTAAATTATATGGGCACAAAAAATGTTAAGATTTAAAAATAATTCGTTCATTCATTAGTTTTGCTGTTGACCACCTGCAAAGATCTAATCTTGTAGATCTGTACCACGTCCGTCAGTTTTTTTCCAGTGCGCAGGTCTTTTATATTGTGCCGTATAATAAATGAATCACTTTTTGGACCATCTTAAAGAACGTTGTAAAGAAATGTGATTATAAAAAAAAAAATCGAAAATACGTAATTCCTACATTCCGGTGGCAGTTTAACACCTCTCTTCCCAGCTATTCGTCATAAAACAGACAAAATATCGAATTTCAAATTGACGTCCGCTCGCTCTGAAGGACTTCTCACAACTGATTTACTCCGGCGAAATAAAACGTTTTATCAACAATCGCGCGGGCCAGAAATTGTCATACGTTTTTGTATGACGGAACTGAATTTAAAAATTCCTGAACTTTGAGGGAATTACAGTGAAAATCTAGATTTACTGAATTATTTTTAATAAACGCTTTTGGTTTTTGGTCTTATTTACTCTGAGATTGTGGAAGGATTTTGATTAAATATGTTTGTAATGGGTGCAGTTAACATAACGGCGAAGGCACTGTCGAGCGTTTTACTTAAAATTACTGTAGGTATTTCATATATAATATAAAAGGTTACAGTTTAAGAATTTACGTCACTGAAAACCTTAGACACTTTCGTAACTTTCTGTTAAGAATTTGCAGATAAATTATTTGTTGTATTGCTTACGTTAGCATACTGCGAAGTGACGTTTAGCGCCTTATTTGAGTCTTCCCCCTTAAGTAACAACATAAACAACGCACTGAAAAGCAACGTATTTACTGACGTTAGTTAATATTTCAATAATATCTCAAATATCCATTGTTTCTTAAACATTTCACCTCTGTTCCCATTATGGTTTAAAATGCTAGAAAACTACTTTTTTTAACAATTATTAATTTCGTTTTCATTTCCATGGTCCATGATCCTACCTACACGTTATTCTCCAGTAGTGAAGCTTATATTTGTTAACAAAAATCCTTAAATATTAAGACACATAAAAAGCGCGAGATTTCATCAACTGTTAGTTCATACCAAATAGGCCGTTGAGTTCCTATGGCACATACTTTATTATAGATTCCGTCTATGGCATACAATTAACATGTTTTCTGAACTTGTGGCTGTAATATTGACTGTTGAGTGTGCGGCACGAAGATATTACAGTTGTCTATAAAACTTCGTACAAAGATAAAATTTGAGTTAAATGGAGCTTAAGCCTATCTGGTTCTCAGTGCAGCATATTTAATAATAATAACAAAGCATTTATATAGCGCAGTTTTGTGTTATTTCACTTTAAGTGAGTTTTACTATAAATAATCTTTAAAAAAATTATTAAATATCTCCATTCAGTGGTATTCATTCCTACTATTTGCTATATGCTCCTTTTACATTCTACTTATACATACTCAACATATTACATACATTCTTGCTTATTCTTAATATTACTCCTACAGTATTCCTTAGGTGCATATTCATCTAATAAAATTACAAAATATTATACAGTATATAGACGGCTATACAAAAATAACACATTCACAATAATAGTGCAAAAATAGTAACATTTTAAGACAGGAGTCGGGTTCAGTACCTGCCTATTAGACATGAAACTAATCTAAACTTTGCAAAATTTTGGTGGCCCTAGCCATCATGAATTTCTCACAGGTTTTGCAGTCTAAAATTTGGAGGTCGACGTCACTAATTATTTATGCTCGCATTTCCATCATGATCTTAGGAGAAGGAGAATTTAACGGCCAAAAAACAATAGTCTATATTTTCATAAGTAAAGAGACGTAAAAGGGGGTGTCTAAACTTGGACTAATAGTCACTTTACTACTACTAGTGAATATAATAAAACAGAAACCCTCATTGGGTATACACATTTACAAGAAAAATTTAATCACAACTATTGAAAAGTTATTACCCTTCTTTAATGATTTTGTATGTTGATAAATAGATGTACTAATTTATTACCAAGCCCATCAATCAACAATAGAAAATGGTTATTATTATAAATTATGCAAAACACAACATTAGAACGATGACAAAAACGGAGGTTGGGTCGCTTTGTCTCCATCCGCTACAAAAGTCGGCATTCATACTATCATTATTTAACATTTTATACAAATTCAAACTTTTTTCACAGTAAACCAAATGTAAATCATAAATGTTAACTACATCGATTTTTCCTCCGCGAGCGTATTGAAAAGTCAAACCCGGATACAATTTCCGGACAAAGCGTTAAAAGGGGAGATTTTGCGCCAGCGCCAAGTGTGGGTGACGGAATACGGTGGAGGGACATTCGGAAATGTGCATTTACACTGATGAAACCACTTGACCGTGCAAATATGGCGATGCATTGTAATTTTTTTCTCAGAATTCCTGGCCATAACGAATTTAATTTTTGAGCACTGAAACCTACGTGACCACCCTGAATAAATTCTCTAGCAATAAATGCTAATTGCCCTAAATAATATCCACCCATATCGGCTTTGTTTCATTTCAAAAGGAACACTCTTAAAAACCAATGTCTTAGATAAAATACGTCTATTCGGTAATAGATATAGTACCGAATGGACGTATAATACAAGTGCATAATATAATATAATATAATATAATATAATATGAGTGCATGTGGAAAAACATATCAACTTGTTTTTATATTTCGGATAGTATGGTGCACGATACATACAAAGAAAAAAGAGGGACAGTTTTTGGATTGTAGATACATAAAAAAGATAATATAAAAATATAATTTAAAAAATAAAAATTAAACAATAGCTCCTATGCGATGCTCTTATAATCGTTGCAATATAAAAATATCATTCAGGTATCTTTTAAACATGGGTAAACTTATATTAAATATATAATAGAAGAGGTGAATTCGTTTCCAAGCATATGTAGGCGAGAATGGGTGCGTGTATTTGGTAGTTAGTCCCAGAATTATTGTTAGAGAATAACATATTTTGCCGAGTTTGTCGATGAGGTACTTTGAAGTTGATTAGTTGCAGGAGTTCACAACAATCTAATACGGAATAAATAATTTTAAATAAAAAAGTTAAGTCTGTTATTTTTCTTCCGTTATTTATTTTAAAGTGTGTATTTTGAGTGTATTTAGCAAGAATGTATAGTTTATGTTGAATTGGTATGTGTAGTTTGAAGTAACGGCGCTGCACGCGTTCAACATATTTTTTATATGAATAAGAAGATAGTATGGGGACCACACTATTGAATTGTATTCTAATATGCTGCGCACTAACGACACATGTACGATTTTTATAACATCCTTCCTTCTTTGATAGTTGGAATTATAAATCCCAGTGTCTTCATACCTTTATTAGTTATTGTTGTATGTGATTTACAAAATTTAATCTGGCTTTAACAAACAATTTCACAAATCCCTCGAAGGTGGGATTGGCTTCATGGGGTGGGAGCAAGCCAGTAGGGGTCTGCTGTGTACATATGGGGAGTGCGGAGAAGAAGGAGATGGGACCTAGCTATTCAGATCAAATCTGGTCAGCAAACACCTCTAATGACATTTCAAGAAACGTTTCGATTCTGAATGAATCAATCACCAGGACGATATCAATAGAAAATATACAGGTACATATTTATTTATTTATTGTATTATATATACGCCCTACATGGGCTTTTACATATTTAGTAATAGTTATAATAATAATAATCGAATGATTTTTATAGCGCCGTTTTTGTGAAAAATCACCTCAAGGTCGCTGTATAATAGTCATACAGTCACAGTAGGTACGTAGATAAAATAACGAATAAATACAGGAATAACATAGTGTAAGTACCATTCCAAGTAATTAGCTACAGAGGCGAATATTCAAAACATACCTCATTAATAATTGTTGAGGATGATGTATTAATCATCAATAATAAATACCTACATTATTATGTTGCTAAATTAGAAAATACGAGGGTATGGAGAAGCGTTTGACTGTAAGGAAATACGTTTCAACATAACTTCATCTGGTGATTGGCGGACGGCATGCGCAATGGGAGGGGGAGGGGGGGGTCATCGGGAAATTGCACGGTGAACGTTATTAATAAATAATGGTGGAAAACGGAAAGCAGAGTTATAATAGGCGCACGCAGCGGCAGCGGTGGCGGTGGCGGTGGCGGGAGTGGCTTGTCGGAACAAACAGAAATCTATCAATTATATTATGCGGGAATCGACTTAAACATCACTTTGCAGGTTGCTAACTTAAGAAATACCACAAACGATTTATCTGCGAATTCTATATGGGTACTTAGGAAATGTACAATGTTTCAAAAGACATAAATCCTCAAACTGTAATCATTAAATGCTATCAAATACTTACAACCCAATATGTTTGAAAATGTTTGCAGTTTGAAAACTAGGGAAAACAATTTTTTAGTACATATTTCATACAGAATTATATTTTGAAATCTTATTAATTTTCTTAATTACCCGTATAGAATTAACAGAAATCACTGGTACTGACTGACTGTTAAATGTGTACTACTGTGAAGGCTGGACAAATCAAGCAACCTTTAAACAAAAATCCCGATTATTAAAACAAACACAACTATTAATATGTATTCAGCCCTTTCATCCTGCATAATCGTACCACACATAAAGCATATTTTATGCTTCACAACACAATAGGAAATTATTTGTCAATTTTCTTATGTATAATGTTTTTATTTGGCTTAATACTTTGGATTTTAAATGATTTAAATTTAGTTGGAAAAAAAATCTATCGACAAAAACTTGTTTTATGAAAAAAAAAATTTTTTACATGTATAAACATAGAGAAAACATAAAACAAAATTTTAAAAAATTAGCATGGATCGGAATGGAAGCAAGATCACTATTAAGGTATTTGTCATGAGAATAAGGATTGCAACCCAGTAGAAAAAAAAAGTTTTTTTTAATCATAGTAGTTTTTTTAACAAAAAAAAATCACAAAATTTGTGTTAATTCGAATTAGGTTAATAATATGCTGACCAGGTTTTGCTCGTTAATTACACCGTTAATATATTATTATACGATGGTTTATTTAATTTATGATATCAAACCACAAAGTATTCTGTTCCATTAAAAGAAATAACACTTTATTAATGTTTAGAGCTCATTTAAAATATTATAACCATCCATTCATAAGCAGGAAATGATAGCGCATAAATAACCCCGATGACGTTAGATGAAATATAGAACCAGCTGAATGGGGGCGGAAATTCATGCAAATCGAAAGTCGTAGGACTTCCTTCGACGACTCCATTACTTGCAGCCGTTAAGCTAACCAGAATCTCGATATCACCAAGACGGCTAAGCTGAATTTGAATACAACAATAAATACCAACTCTTCTTTTGCACAATAACCTTCTAATAAACATAATATCAATGACAAACAAGATTTAAACAGTAACTGCAATATCATGCAATGTGCAGTGTTTTCTAATATTGTGTCCTGTGAGTGTAAAATCATATCTTCGCAAGCTAAAACTTTATAATTTAATGTGTTAATCTGGAGTGCCCCGCCAGGTGGTACAGGTAAGTATGTATCTGTTTGTACACAACAAGATAAACATAGCAAGTAATAATTGCACAGCGCCCTTTACAAAAAAGATGCTATACAAATCAGCCAATTATTATTATTAAAGTAATATATTTGTGTGGAAAACTTCTTCGTTAACCGGTGAACTGAATACCAGAATTAAATAAAGCACTAAGTGCCAAAATGCTGAATTGAGATATACGGTTTTTATTGAATAAAAACACTTTTAGGCAACATATGTTACTATTTTTGCATAAAAATATAAGGTCTTACAGAAACATTTAGATTTAAAAAAAAATATTATAAAATGAAAGATATAGCTAATTTAATGTCGATTTTATAGAAAGCGTTAAGTGCCACGACTCATTCTACAAAAGGGAATCTAAGTACCCCGTGAGAAGTTACTAAAAAACGCGTAAAATAAATGTTGCCATAAGTAATTTAGCCATTGGTACTTCAGTCATTTCATTGCTACACACGACTAATGTCTAGTGGCACATAGTGCTTTTTTATGTAAAAACACACCCGGTACATAGGACTTCTTTGTTTTTGCTACATCATGTATAGCGAAAAATATTGTTTGTGGCAGTCAAGTCTTTATTTATGGTATTGGCGGGTGGCACAAGGACCATTTCTATACTTTAAATTATATTTTTTGGCACTTACGGCCGTTCTTCCCAACCCTAGTGATAAACTGTTGAGCCGAAATTTTGCCTCGACACTTCAAATTCACAAATACGCTCCACCCAACGAAATTCTCAATCAAATTAACGATCAATTTAGAATATCGATGTTTGTGGATTAAGTTCCCTAACAGAGGACTAGTTATAAAAAGTGTCAACAGGGTGAACAAATGTCAGTGAAATGTCAAACGTCATTATTGTTTCGCGATCCATTTATTTTGTATGTTTTAAATAAAACTGAAGAGAACCTAACTTATTTTACTTATTATAAGTTACGATTTGTCTTCTTTTTCACAAAAAAGAAACGTCAAATCTACGTCTATGAAAGTGAGCGGGCACCTCCATAGACAATTTAGGATTAAAAAAATTGCAAACAGAGCGAATACTCGTTACAAAACACTTGGCTGATCGATCGATGACTGAAACTGACACTGACAGGGGAATAAAAATGTAAATAAGTTGGTCATTCAGTTTCATTGTGTCGTAATGAAACAAAACGCGGAGTTCTTAGGAAGCGGCTGAAAATACAATGACTCTCGGCATGGATGTGATATTTTAACAAGCGCTGAGATTACAGGGAACTAAATTAACACATCGTCCCGCACCATAGCATTATTCCAGTCTAGGATAATAGTAACAGCCAGAACATCTCATCATGGATGTGGTATTTCAACAAGCGCTATGAGATTACGGGGAACTAAATTAACACATCGTCCCGTACCATAGCATTATTCAGTCTAGGATAATAGTAACAGCCAGAACATCTAATCATGGATGTGGTATTTCAACAGGCGCTATTCAGACTCGGTGTGACATTACAGGGAACCAAATTAACACATCGTCCCGCAGCATAGCATTATTCAGTCTAGGATAATAGTAACAGCCAGAACATCTCATCATGGATGTGGTATTTCCACAAGCGCTATTCAGACTCAGTGTGACATTACAGGGAACCAAATTAACACACCGTACCGCACCATAGCATTATTCAGTCTAGGATAATAGTAACAGCCAGAACATCTAATCATGGATGTGGTATTTCAACAGGCGCTATTCAGACTCGGTGTGACATTACAGGGAACCAAATTAACACATCGTCCCGCACCATAGCATTATTCAGTCTAGGATAATAGTAACAGCCAGAACATCTCATCATGGATGTGGTATTTCCACAAGCGCTATTCAGATTCAGTGTGACATTACAGGGAACCAAATTAACACACCGTACCGCACCATAGCATTATTCAGTCTAGGATAATAGTAACAGCCAGAACATCTCATCATGGATGTGGTATTTCCACAAGCGCTATTCAGACTCAGTGTGACATTACAGGGAACCAAATTAACACACCGTACCGCACCATAGCATTATTCAGTCTAGGATAATAGTAACAGCCAGAACATCTAATCATGGATGTGGTATTTCAACAGGCGCTATTCAGACTCGGTGTGACATTACAGGGAACCAAATTAACACATCGTCCCGCACCATAGCATTATTCAGTCTAGGATAATAGTAACAGCCAGAACATCTCATCATGGATGTGGTATTTCCACAAGCGCTATTCAGACTCAGTGTGACATTACAGGGAACCAAATTAACACACCGTACCGCACCATAGCATTATTCAGTCTAGGATAATAGTAACAGCCAGAACATCTCATCATGGATGTGGTATTTCCACAAGCGCTATTCAGACTCAGTGTGACATTACAGGGAACCAAATTAACACACCGTACCGCACCATAGCATTATTCAGTCTAGGATAATAGTAACAGCCAGAACATCTCATCATGGATGTGGTATTTCCACAAGCGCTATTCGGACTCAGTGTGACATTACAGGGAACCAAATTAACACACCGTACCGCACCATAGCATTATTCAGTCTAGGATAATAGTAACAGCCAGAACATCTAATGAGAAACAAGAAGTCAAATTGCGACATTTCAACCTTATTATTCTTTTTTTATTTCTTTATTATAAAAAAAAATAAGATACAGATAATACGGCTCCTGTTAACCTTCCAGCGGGGCGCGCTGTCGTAAAATTTAGGAAAAATGCTTCGTATCGTTTACCCCACTCTTACTACTTAGTCACAAGCGTCGAGTCTCGAGCTATTCGAGGGTCAGTGTCTCTCTAAACTACAGACGTACCGGATGTGCTTAGAAGTTTTGTTATTCATAGATATTTGGAAATTTTGCGACGCGCGTCTTAAAGTGTACCTATATTAAATAAAGTACCTTTTTCTATTTATTTCTCATTTATATCGTTTATTTTTATACAAGACGGATCGTGTGAAAGTTCCAGCGCTCCTCTCACCACGAGCTCTCGAAATGTTGTGACTAAACCGGAGCGCTAACGTGAAATGGTAAATAGATTCCCCCCACTCAGTATTTACGAAGCCCTATCAGAAGTTAACCCCGGTCCTCATTTCTCCTCGCCTAGTAAGGTCCTGGGTGTCTTTGAATGGTCGGCGCTCAGGCCTAATAACCTTACAGCAATTCCTTAACATTTGTATAAAGAAAACACCATTTACATTGCGAAAACTTGATGACGTAAGCTCAGGGGATATTATTCAGCGCGCTATTATTATTGACATACACTTCTTGCTTCAGCAAATAATTTTCTAAAGTTGCCTCTAAAATGATGAAAATTGATAATAAAATTTAAAACAAAAATAAATAAAATACTATCCGTGCTAGATATTTACTAAACCCTCAATATAAAAAAAAAAAAAAATATATATATATATATATCATTTAGTTTGGATGGGTATTTGGCCACAAATCCAAAATTAAGTTATGTATGAAACAGGCAGCGCAGCCGTTCTCTTAAATAATGTGTTTCAAATAAATATTATTATTACATAACCATACCTTACTCACGTTACTTATTTTAAATATTGCAAAAATCAATTTATAGTTTCAAAAATAAACGCGTTGTTCCAGCTACGAATCGCGGCGCCCTGCGCTATATATAGCGTGTCCAAAGCAGGAACTCAGTATACAAAATGTCATATTCAAATATTGACGGTGTTATGTTGTCTGTACAAATGCAGCAACTAGTGCCTTCTCTTGGTACCTCTCTCGATAAGTACAACTTTACTAACAAAGTAATTATAGCTTTCTTTATATAGAAATACAGAAATATAGAAATTTTAAATATATATCCCGTAATTGGTTTGTAATGTGCAAAAAAAGAAGCGGTTATTTGAATATTGTATTAATTGTTTTCGTAGAACTCCATTTCATTTTTATGTTATTATTAAATTCTGCGAGTATTTTTAGTTTTTATTATTGTGACAGCTGTGAAGGCCATTTTAAAACTGCAGTTAATCCACATTGTGACGACTTATTTATATGATTTTATTTACTCCCAGACAATTCTAATTTGGTATTTAAAATTAATGATTTATTATCGGTAAACCGACTTAAAATAATTAAAATTCTCTATTCTGTGAGTTTTTTACATTTACAGTGTGTTTTCCCGTATTTAAATGACAATGTTTTCTTAATAGATTTTTAAAAATGTGTTATATTGTTTTGATAATGAGAACATACTAAGAAGTGGTAAATAAATAATTTTAAGGTCATTCGTTAATTAATAAAAAATAATAAAAAGTTATTAGGATATATGATGTGGCGAGTAATGAGGTATTCCTAATAAACATCGGCGAAAGTCAGCAACTTAGCCATTCTTAGCAAAAATTTACCACGTCCGAGGAAATTAAAAAAAATGTATTCACTGTTTTTCCTAGTGCCTATCTTGATAAAAAGAGGTCTGTGCACGCCGCCGTTCATACCAGAGGTTTAAAAAACTGTGTACAGCCTACCTTTGGTGACAGAGCAATGTACGTCACTGGTAGTTATTAATGGCGCTGCAAGTAGATAATATGTCGATGCTAGAGACAGAGCACCACAAACCTCAATCCATAAATCATATTATTTTATAAGAGAGGTTTGTAGTCTGTTGACACGTGACTGAAAAGAATTACATTTTAAAGTTTACATTATGTATTTATCTCGCTCCAAGTTGGCACACGTATTTTTCTCACAAATAGAGCTTTTTGTGTTCGTGGCTTCTTTTCATTTAATATGCTAGTTAAGGTGACTTTTCAAATAACAAAGTATTGACCGTTGACTGAAAACTTTTCACAGCATTATGTAGTCAGTGTGTTTAATATAATAATAAAGTTAAGCAGACTGGTATTATTACGATTACACAATAAGCTGTACACAATGTACAATAAGATGGTTTATGATAAAATACTAATTGGTTTAGGCCGAAGCACAGAGCCGGGCTGGGAAAACTACAAAGCGCCAAGTATTTGCGGTAGGCAGAATTTTTTTATTATTGCGTAATACCCACAAACAAAAAAGACTAAATTATCTTACGAAATTACAGTAATCTAAGGCACCCCTATTGTTTCGTGTGATGGATAAATGTTAAATCACATTTTACTTAGGATTACGAATGGACGATAATGGAAAACTCGGTAGTTTATTCGAGTACACTTTAATTAAGATATTACAGAAGATCTTAATACAATGCAATCAAGGTACAGTACTGGGACCTCTACTTTGTATCATCTATGTAAATGACATATTCATGCAAAAGCTAAACGGAAAAATAATATCTTATGCTGACGACACTGTCATAATAATTGAAGGTACTGACTGGAATTCTATTAACAAGCTAGCAAATACTGATATTAATATATTAAAAAATTGGTTCGATAATAATCTACTCTCCCTTAACACTGGAAAAACAAAATTTATTCCTTTCTCTATCAATAAATTTAAATCAAAACCAGAAATAAAAATTATAATACACCAAAGTAACTGCAACAGAATCAATTGTAATCAAGCATGTTCAATACTTAGTCCAACTTCCAAAATTAAATACCTTGGTGTATATATAGACCAGCATTTTAAATGGAAAACACATATTTGTGAACTTGTTAAACGAATTAGAAAATGTATATATATATTTATAAGACTAAGAAATATTCTTAGACTAGAAAACCTAAAAAGAGTGTACTATGCAATTGTTCAGTCTATTTTACAATATGGAATTATTGGCTGGGGGGAACATATGATAATATTTTAAGTCCACTTAAAATAATTCAAAGATTGATAAAGGTAATTTAAAAAAAACCATCATCATTTTCCACTGAAAAGCTTTTTACAATATTCAATGTACCTACAGTAGATAAAATTTATAAAAAATATGCAATTATTCAAATCTTTAAAGAAAAAACGTTAAATAAATTACAATTTAATATATCCGCAAGGTATCAACAAAACATTAAAATCCCGCCATTCAATACTAAGCATACGCAAAACACATACCTATATCTAGGAATAACTTTTTTTAACAATCTGCCATCTGATCTTAAAATTATAGAAAATATCCATGAATTTCAACATAGATTAAAAAATTACCTCAAACTACTCTAACAATTTAAAAAAAAAAAAAAAAAATTTATTATTATATTTTTTTTGTCTTTTATTATTATCTTCTCTTCTTTTCTTCTACTTTCTTTTCATTTTCTTTAATACTATTACTAGTGATAAATTACAAAATTTACACGACAAATTCATATTTTCCTGCTATTGTACAACAATATTTTAAGTTATGATTTGATTAATTAAGCGATAATCACTCACCAAACACAAGAACCTTGTTTCTTTATGGTGAGGAATAGCTATATTATATTTTTTGTTACACTATATGAATCATGTCTTATTTTTATATACTCTCTGTAAAAAAAATTATTATATTAAATAAAAAAAAAATAAAAAATGCAATTAATTAGAATTAAATTGTAAATTCTATTGTTCTGAACTCCTGCATTTAATCAACCTATATATGTATATATACATAAAAGACAAACATTAGCATTTTACATGTGTATATCCCGTTCCAACTATAGTTTGCATTCCCAGATTCAACGCTTACACAGTCTTCTTGTTAACAAATAATTAAACGATATGGATAATAATAATACTTGGACGATTTATATAGCGCCGCTTTTGTGAAAAATCACCTCAAGGGCGCTGTACAAATACGTAATTATGTTCTATACAAAGACACATTTTTTTAACAATTACTCTTACTATCTCTCAAACGCCCACCAATGGTATCGAATTAAATTTACAACTATGCACTATCTGCATTTGCTTACACGAACACAAAACATATAAATAATTGTTTTTGTGATTAATTCGTAAAACCCCATTTATTTTTTTAGAAATTTAATGTAAATCTAATTTAATAATTTTATTATTAAGTTCTGCAAATATAAATAATTATTTTAAACACCGTCCAAATTAAATAAAATCATATAAGTCGTTGCAATGTGGATTAACCGAAGTTGGAAAATGGCCTTGAACTGTGAAACATCTCCCACAATAATAAGGATTTAAATACTTGCTGGATTGATAAACAAAACATATCGACAATAACGTACATGAAAATCGACAAATAAAAATAAAACCCAAAAACATCGGTGCTTATGTAATATATGAAATCGTTTTGCTAAGTTCAGCTTTGGTGCAGTTTATTCTTTTTTTCTTATTTCAAAAGTAATTCACTCTTGTGCATGTTTTTATGTGATTTAAAAATGATGTAGAAGGCCTCTGGGTGTTTAAATAATAAAATAAATGCGGCTAGCTTGATATCCGGTCGAGGAATGGGGCAGAGGGCAGAGGGCAGAGTGAGTGAAAGAGTTCTAATATAAAGGGATACCTATCGTCATCTCACTCTGCCACTAATTTGAATACCTTTACAATCTCACAATAAATAAATTCATTTTATCCGAAATCGGCAGATCTACAGAAATTCATAAAAAATTACACATTTCTTCAAATCAGTATACGTAGATTACTTTAACAACTACGTTCTTAGTTTTATTAATAGTTAGTATTCGAAACCCGGAATAAAATGATTGGGAATTATCAATCCATTACACTTGGACGTCTTCTCTTTTACCACAGTAAATTATCCTTCATTTAATTGAAATCTGGCGGTCATCGCAATTCAGTTCAAAACTCATTCATTGGCCCATTCTCAATGCGGCACTGCAGTTAAAAAGTTAAGAGGAACGGCTGCCCTGCCTGTTTCATACATAACTTCATTTTGGATTTGAGGCCAAAATACCCATCCAAACTGAATGACATACTTTTTTTAATGAAAGGTTTAGTAAATATCTAGTACGGATGAGAAGTATTTAATTTATTTTTGTTTTAAATTATGAAGTGTATGCCACGAAAAAAAATTAATTTTCATAATTTTAGAGGCAACTTAGAAAATTGTTTGCGGGTTTACAGTATTTTTTTTTTAATTATCGTATTTGCTATCTAAATGTGATTACGTAAATAAAAATATTAAAAAAAAAACGGTTTTCGGGTGGATATTTTCGTTTATGTACGGCAAATTTGCGTTCCAACGAAAATTGGTTATTTTTTAATTAAATTTAAAGTCCACCATGATGCTTATTTTAATATTAAAAAAATATATATTATTTTACATTTCATTATATTGTCAAAGTAGACGGGGTAAATTTTTTTTAATCGCCGTTTGCCCCCAAATAATTGTTTAAGGTGCCTCTGAAATCGCGAAAAATCAATTCCTTTAATGGCCTATATTTCATTACATTAAAAATAAAAATAAATGACTTGTAATCAGTACTAGACATTTACTATACTTTTTGATGAAAAAAAATATCATTAGGTTTAGGTGTTGGCTTCAAATCCAAAATTAAGTTTCGTATGAAACAAGCCGCACAGCCGTTCCTCTTAACCTAGTCCTGGACTAAAGGCTAGAGGTGGAGGTATTCTGTCGCGCTACCGTGCGGCTTCTCTTTCAACCTAAAGTCAACCCAATGACAGATCAACGCTACTCAACTGTTCCTCTCCTCTTAAAATCACAGAGCAAATATTACATAGAAATGCCCTAATACGCAAGGGGAAGAAACCAAAATAAGGGGGGCGAGGTGCGAGCTAAGCGTGCCGCCAATGTAAGTAAAACAGCAAATAAGTAAAAGGGTTAGGCTTGATTACAAAAACCGAATATTTTAGTGGGGTATTCAGTACACTATTTTATAAATGATATAATAACACATATGAAACTTATTTCCACTTTTCTTTTATTTTATTTTATAAATGTTTTATAATTGGGTTACCGCAGTCAAAATCATGCGAAACAAACGTGGACGGTGGTGAACTAGGTTGGTGCCAAAATGGGATTCCCGTGACTTTTGCCTCCAGCCGTCGAAATGGAACTTTAAGGCAAGTCTATTCATTCTGACGTCAGTGATTCAAATAATGTTTAAGGGGAATATTTGCTAGCAAAGGCGTGTATATAAACATTTATTTTTTCATTCGAATTATACGTTCTGGCAAAATACAAGATAAATGGCACGTACAGGTTCTTATAATGAAAATATTATCTAAGTTGGTATATCCTTTGTCTGTTTTCTGCTTTGGCGTGTCAACCATCATCCATGTTTATACAGTTCATTGCATCTGTCTGATAATAATAAAACAGTACTGACAGAGTAAGGTCTGACGGCCTCCACGGTCGAGGGGTGAGGCTCTCGACTACGAATCCGAAGGTCGCGGGTTCAAATCCCGGCGTGCGCAAGTAAATTTTATTTAATCAGGGGTTGGGGTAGTAGGCGTAGGGGTATCAAATTATACTTAACAACTACAATACAGTACCATAATATCTGCTCCGGGGAAGGGACGGTCGTATTCGAAACTAGTAAATAAAAATTTAAAAAAGGCGAATGAACGGAAATAGAATTTTCAGCATTAATTAAATTTTATATTTTCATATTAATTAATGGTAAAGAAAGATAAAGAAGATATTTTATGCCACTCTGGAATTTACATTTACTCACTTGAATGCAACGATTGTCTCGCGTTTCATGTCGCCTAGCGTTAATATCCAGGTAAAAAGAACACAAGAAGATGTCTCAATAATAATGGGTTCCAAATTTGCCAACCACCTCTTAGAAACAACCGCACATTCCATAAAAATACAGGCACTACTTTACTGCATAACTTAGAAGCATTATAGATAAGGAAAGCCAAAAACACTAATAGTACACTCATAATCAAATAAATTCCAATAAAAGGCCGATACTTAAAATATTCCCAATCAATAAAGTACACACCCTCCCCTCCACCCGTCCGTTTGTATCAATCTATAACACATGTGTAACATTATTAGTAGTATACTGCCCTGAAGAAGCTACGGTAGTAGCGAAACCGGTCGGCAAGAAGTATATAATAAATAAAAGTGATTTTATTTTATTTATATTCTACACACAGAATTTAAAAAAAAACAACAACTAAGGACTATATAAACATGTACGATTTTACACACGCAGTATGTAGGTATCTTACAGTATTAATGTCCTAGAGTTCTATGTTAATCGCCGTAGTAGAAATGGTAATTTCTCCTCATTTGCAAAAGAGCCTGCAATTCAATTCATACCACGATGAACATACTGTGTCCTTTTTACGTGTTTTTAAAACTGTTTAAAATTATTTCGGTAAAAATGTTTTCGCGTGAAATTCGAGGTTTTGTGTAAAACAAAGAAAGTAACGGTAAAAACGGTATCGATTATCTTTAAACGTTTTATTTGCGCTCTGCGAATAAACGACTTATTTTTTAGCCAGCCCACGAAAGATGGAAATAAATGTACGCCGATGATTGTTTCAAGATTTCTGGCAAACATCCATCCACCTTCAGTCTGCAAAATTCATTCAGAACAAACTATCCGAGTATTTGGTACAAATACCTCCCTCGCATTGTTGGCCAAAATTCTAACGGACATATCAAATAATCTACCAACAAATAAAATAACAAACTTATCAACACTATTTTATTATTATACGACTCAAATATATTGTGAATGTGATACCGGACAAGCTAAAAACTTACCATTAAGGTATATTCAGGTCTACCGGCACAGTGCAGTGCAGACACGTACAGTGGTAGGCGCGGCACAGAAGGGAGTACTCACATAAAACCGTGCTTCATAGATTTGAACAGTACAATTATTAATATTTCAAATGAATACCAACTCTTCTTTTGCCACCAATCTTCTAATACATGTAATATCAATAGAAAAGAAGGATAAAATAGCAACTGTAAAAATCATATCTTCTCCAATCTTAAATGTTATAATTAAATTTTTAAAAAATTTCCACCGTGTTTATCTGAAACGACCTGCCAACTGCAGGTAAGCGTAAGTATGTTTTTCTGTATCTGTTTGTACATAATTAGATAGAGAATATTAAGTAAAATTTGTACGCCCTTTGATGTGATTTTTCACAAAAACGACGCTATAAAAAACTATAATTATGTAAGCAACTAATTTTGCCGTGCCCGCCACTTCACGGGTCTGCACTGCGCGGTGCTTAGACTTTCATATCCTTACATTCAATGAACCTCAGAGTACCTTCCTTGTATTGCTCGCATAATATACTCGTAAATACACTTTCATCTCATCGGATTAATATTACATATTCGAAGCTTTTCACTTCAACCTGTTTCTCATTGCGAATTTCTCATCAGAACATTAATAAATGGCATCTCAAATAACATGCAATGCGCAGTGTTTCTGATATTGTGTCCTCGGGGTGCAAAACTATATCTACAGTTATCTAATAAACTGTGTTAATCTGAAGTGTCCTGCCAGGTGAGTATAACATAAATCTTATGTATATTTTACGCGGCATCACCCTCATTAGTTTTGTTCATTATTTGCCCAGGTGGGGTTAGGAACCAACGATCTCCGAGTCCAGAGCCAGAGCGCCAGATAAACACAGTTCCATTAGAAAATTTAAACTCGGAGAAGATATGATTTTTACAGTTGCTATTTTATCCCCCCTTTCTATTGATACATTTATTAGAAGATTGGTGGCAAAAGAAGAGTTGGTATTTATTTGAAATATTTATAATTTTAGTGTTCCTTTTTAGGACTGGAAAATATTTATAAAATGACCTTAAAGCTTAAGAAGTTTCCAATAGATATTAACATTTAATTATTTGCAGTATTGCGGACTGTGGAAAAAGCTGTAACATAGTAGTAGTATAAGAGTCGTCCGGTGGCAATTCATTTTCAATGACACGTTACAGCTAAGACAGATGAAAATACCGTTTGGCTGTCGATAAAATGGCGTTCGTAAAGACGCCTTGGCCGCCATTAATGCCTTTTTCCGCCGTTTAAACAACATTTACGTCATAGACCTCCGCTGTCATACGTATTTAATTGTATCAATTTGCAAACGATGGCACACCGGCGACACCTCACTCTACTGAACACTGACACTGGACACTGGACACTGAACCCTGAAGCAACTACAGTAACAGGGCTATACTATATATGGTAATATCAGTCGACCTACCAACAAACAAACCGCCGAGTGGGTTTAATTATTTATTTTACGAGGCCATTTAGAGAAAAATGTTTTACGAGTGAACACACACTAGTTAGGAAATTAGTTGAATAATAGCTATTGCTGACTTCAGAAAGGTACACCGTAAGTTTTAATTCCTAACTGGCAAATTTCATAACTTTTAATATAAAAACGATTTTTTTTTATTAAAAACTTTATTCCAATTATTTATTTTGTACCGGACCGGTTTCACCCTATAATATCCTTCTCAGCGTTCGTCTTGGATGTCTACGACAAAATACCCAGTTACATTTTACCCTGGTATTTTATTATGTTTCCTATTTATACGTTAGATACTATATAAAATTATAAATAACTGTTAATATGTAGTGTTAATAATAATAGGTACAAATTTTTAAATTTCAAATTTAACTAATTCGAAATGTAATCACATAACTATATAACTTCTTGGAGACACTCCTGTAAGACCAACATAAAACATTTACAGCTGATTCAAAATGCCATGGTAAAATTGCTAGCAAGTAAAACAGTTTTTAAGCAAAGGCGGGACATTGATATCATGTACAAATCAATTAATGTATTACCTGTTCGTGGTCTTTTGTGGCAAAAAATTCTACTGCAACATATATCTGAAAGTCCGTATAAGGCAGTGGTGGATCATTTACACAATACACGTTTCATACAAAATATAGGAATGATAGTGCCAATATTTCAAAATAAATATGGTCAACGAACCCTTGAATACATTGTACCATTTATATTTAACAAATTGCCGTACGAATTTAAAAACAATTGTCCTATGAAGAAATTCTCACTGATGTTAAAGTGTTGGCTTTTGGAAAGTAACCTTGTGTATTGATGGTAACAAATATAACGGTCTCCTTGGTTGTATAGCTCCTAGATATCTGGTGTATTTACTGTTACGGTGTTACTATTATATTTAAGTCTATCCTCATTTTAACCAACCTGTACTGCTGTTTTATGTATATATGTATATATATTTTTAATTTTTATTTCTTAATTTATTTAATACTTTCAGATGCTTTGATATTTCTGATATTTACGTAATAGTTATATTTTTGTAATATTAATGTTTTTATAATGTTGATATTTCTAAAAGTATTGATGTTTTTATAATATTGATATTTTTATAATATTGATACTTTTATAATTTTGATATTTTTTATGATATTGACATTTTTATAATATTATTTAAATCGGTGTTATAAAATTGGACTCTATTATCTCAATAACAAAAATGTAATGCTTTTACCATTATTTTTTCTTTTTAATTTTTTTTTCAACTTATGTACAGCATAAGATGCACGCGCCTAAATATAATAATTTTGCCCTACATTTGTATGATGATTGTAATTTATTGTTGTATTATATTATATTGTTGAAATAAACTCCTGCTGACAAGCTACTTGCAATGGCTTAGCGGGTATAAGTTCCCACTGTATATAATTAATATTATACAATAAAAAATTAAAAAAAAATTCCAGAGTTAATGAGATGTTGATAAGTTGTTCGATGAAGGATCAAACATCTAGAACCGAGAGCTCTGGTGTCATGAGATTAGCGCCGATGTTGATGTCTGAAATTGATAGTTCTATATTTTTCAACTACATATACGAGTATATATGGAAGTAATATTTGTACATCGCTCTTCAGGTGATTTTTCACAAAAACGGCGCTATACAAATCATCCAATTATTATTATATTATTCAAGAAGGGAAAAAGATTTCGTAAATAAAGTACTGAAATCTAGAGACAAATTAATTAATTACACAAGAATCCAAATTATCGAGAAAGGCGAAGCCGGTTAGTAAAACTAGTCCATTATAAAGTTGCTTGTGCTTGTTGTATAATTTTAATATTAGAGTTAGTTGACTTGGAAAGACATTTTTTCTGTCCGAAGCCAATGCAATGGCATCCCCAATAGGGGTATGTTGTGAGGCTGAAGGGTGTTGGGCGGTGGCGAAAGGAAAGAGGAAGGTGGGGAAATACCTGGCTATTAATATATGGTCACCAAACACGACTAAAGTCATTTCAAGCAACGTTTCAATTCTGAATGGTGGTCTTCACACTCAATTCACCACGGCGATACTGACAGTATCTTACACTCAATCAAATTGAACAATGTTATGGAAATACATAACTTTGTTCAATTTTTCTTTGGAATAACATATTAAAGTTTATAAACCTCTTCGGAATATTTTTTTTTTCATTGAAGATAATATTAACAAATCTCAAATTAAATATGAAACTGAAAATAAACAGAAAAAAAAAAGATTACGGTAAAAACATAGAAAGATGGCAGTGAAATAAATATTAAAAAATAATATATATTTTGTAACTAAATCGGTTTTACCGATAATAAATCATTATTTTTAAAAACCCGTCCAAATTAGAATGGGGGGAATCAATAAAATCATATAAATAAGTCGTCACAATGCGGATTAGCCGCAGTTTGAAAATGGCATTGAAAGCCGAAACAGCTGTCACGATAATAAAAAACCAAAAATACTTGCAGAACTTAATAATAACATTATTAAATTTGATTAAATTATTATTTTTTTAAATTAAATAGAGTTTCTACGAATTAAACACAAAAACGATTAATACGGTGGCATTAGCTCAATTGGTTAGAGCGCTGGTCCCGGATAGACCGGTTCAAAATAAGATGAAAATTACTGGGTAGGTGTAGGGTTAGGGATTATAAAACTTTACTCCAAACTATTAATAATCCTGGGCAACGCAGGGTACTTCAGCTAGTTTGTTAATATTTTCGAAGTTTATCTTTACCCTAGTTATAATGATAATATTATTACGCAATACCATAAAAATGATGTTTATAAGGATAAAAATATGAATTATATATTTTTTAAATTTACATAGGTTTAGCATTCATCAAAATCAAATTAGAAATATAATCTTTTTCTGACCGTTCTACATCTGTTTAACAAAATATTTTTAAATATCGAATATCATTAAAAAATCCTTTGAACGTTTTTTTTTTCAACATGCGGTCATAAAAATTCCAATAAAAAACAAGTGTTGGGTACAGTATAATTTTTTTATGAACACTAACGTTCATGTTTTTTTAAATGCGGCTTAAAAAAGTTACGTAAAGTTTATTAAAAAAAACTCACTTGCAGATGATGGCAATTATTTTTCTCCAGTTTTTAAAAGTATTTTGAAATTTTTAAACCACCATTTAATTCAGAAAGGCCGGTTTATAAATCAATGAATTCTTTGGCCGTCAGGTGCTGCTAATGTTATCTGCTATGCGGTGAGAACGCGAACTAACGTTTTTTTTAAATACGTGTCAGATATTTATTTTTAAACTTGCGTGCAAAAATTATTTATTTTCACTTATAAAGACAAAATTTGTCGCAATTTGTATATCAGTTGGTGGTCTAGTGGTTAGGACAGTGGCCTTCCAAGCGCAGGGTCAGGGTTCAATCCCCATGCATATTGCTATTTTTTTTATTAAAATATTTGACGTACGATGACGATGACGTATTTATAGGAACTGTGGGTGTTTGCAAAAAAAAAAAACGTTTTCGTGTGGGAAAGGTAAGGTATTACTTTGGAAGATATAGCGATTTAAAACAAATTATAAATTCGCGCGGGACCTTTATTTTCAACAGTCTGCCGACGAAAAAAAAATACCCGACTGAAGTGTGTAAAATACAAATTTTTAATAAAGGGTAAAATACAAAAAAACATTCAAAGTCCTCAACTGACTAAAACCAACATTTGATCAGCACTTATATTTTAGAAATAACACTCGTCCATCAATATCTAGAGATCGCGAGTTCGTTCACTGGTACGGATATGTATTTTTTTTCAGCTTTAATTCAATTAAGTTTATTGAAAATACGTATATTTGCATTATTTTTTCTTTTTACTATGGCCTTTTTTATCGCCGTTTTTTATCGCCATTTTTATGTTACGCACTTACTGTGTTTCGTAGAACTCCGTTTAATTTTTTGTGACAGCTTTTTTCGACGTTCAAAACCGTTTGAAAATAGTTTTGACCGCTGAAACAGCTATCACAATAATAAAAACTGAAATACCTGCAGATTTTAATAATAACATTAATAAATTTATTTTCTTAAAATTAAAAATTAAATTAAATGGAGTTTTACGAAACACAATAAATACGTAACATAAAAAAGGCGAAAAAAAACGGCCACAGTAAAAAGAAAAATTAACATGGATGTACACTTAAGGTGATTATTCACAAAAAACCGCAAATCATCAAATTAGAATTAATAATAATGATACAAGCCATAAGTGCGGGAAACACCGATTTATGCTAATCCATAATACGGTACCCGAGGTCTGTCTACCTGAGGGTAATTTACAAACGCCCGGCTTTAAATCCCGGGAATTTCGCAGTCGCCAGAAGAAGGCAGTTACGGGGATTAACAGCGAACTAATTAAAATACACCGAACCACAGTTCGGAGTTCACGAAGGAACCCGAAGAATAGTTCGGATGTGATTAAAAAGGGGGACTTTGGCCGAAGCAAGATCAGTAGTGGACAGAGACGAGTCAGTAGAGACCGTCCGGCTAGTGGTCGTAGTCGAGACTCCCGTCTCCTACAAAGCAAGCAGGCCACTTGCATCCCCAGCCTGAGACGCTGCGAGAAAACTCGGCAGGAACCGCCGAACCCCAACGCCCACCGTTCGAGTGCAGTCGAGTGCCCTTCGCCTCCTGCCTTCCAGCGCCGTGATCCCATCAAGGCACATATCCACCACCGCAGTAATCACCACCGGACAGCAGTCGAGCGCCTCTGGCATCCTGATGATCATCCTCTTGAACCGTCTGAAACCGGTCGTCAAGTGAAAGCCGAAACGCGTGTCCGCCCAGCACCAAAACCTCCCCCTACCGGAAGTACCACCTGCTCTCTGAGGCTTCCAACACCAACATCGAGACGACTGGTAATCTCCCCACTGGACCGTGTGCAGATTACCCGTAAAAACAGTTCGTGTAATTAAGTGACACCCACAATACCTACCAGTTAAGAATGTATTTTAGATTGTGAACTAATAAAATACTTGACACTCAACGAAGTTACCTGTTTCTACTGAACCCCAATGACCCCATCATGTCAATAATAATAATATTTATTTGAAACACACATTATTTTACAGAAATATTTCAGAAGGCTTTGACTGTCCAACTAGGAACAAATCCCGTTTTAGGACAGTCAAATTGATAAGATTAGTTCATATTAATATACATACACATGAAAGAATATAAAACAATCCATAAAGTAAATTTAAGAAAAAAAATAAAAATTGTGTGTGTTTTTTTTTAAGTATGTTGCATTTTTTAAATTAGTGTAGAATAATAATGAATTACAAATGAGATGTAAAAGTTTAAAATATAAAGTATGAAAGTTTAAAGAATATAAGTTAAAGGTATGATATGCATTTTTTAGTTTACTGTAGAGAAATAATAAATTACATATGAGATGTAAAAGTGTATAGTGAGAGTAAATGTTTAAAGTATAAGATACTAAAGTATGATATGCATTTTTAAATTAATGTAAAGTAATAATGAATTACAATTGAGATGTACAAGTATAAAATATAAAGTATAATAGTTTGAAAAATATAAGATTAAGTATGATATGCTTTTTTTTACAATAAATTTAGTGTGTAGTAATAACGAATTACATATGAGATGTAAAAGTTTAAAGTATAGAGTATAAAAGTTTAAAATATAGAGTATAAAATTTAAAGTATACAAGATTAAAGTATGATATGCATTTTTTTTTGATTTAGTGTATAGTAGTGATGAATTACATAAGGTTTTATTAAAATTGTACATACATATTAATGAGCATATGTTCGCTTTTGACCCTCCCTAAATCGAGAAGCCATACATTGATCAGTTTATGCAGGACGTTTGTACTTTTCATTTTCCATGTATCGGGTATTATGTTGAACAATTTTGGTCCTAAGTATGAAAATTGTTTTTGAGCAAGGGATGTCATGGTTTTTTTGAGTGTCTGGTGTCGTGATAGTGCTCGATAGATGGGTAGTGGTGACGTTGTTTATGTGTGTGTAATAAAATTTTCCTGATATACAGTTGTCTGACATCAATAACTTGCATTTCTTTGAATAATTCATCACGGGGTACCTGAAGGGTTTATTAAGGATGACTCTTATTAGGGATTTTTGCGCTTTTGCCAGGGGGTCCAAAATTGTTTTGGCACAACCGCCCCATCCTAAGGATGCATATTCAAGTAAAGAATTACACATGGCATAATATATTGATTTTAGATCTATTACGTTTAGAATGTTTCTAATAGTTATGAAAAGGTGAGTGAGTTTTCTGACTTTTGTGGCAATTGAGATGACGTGTTCTTCGCATCTTAGGAATTTATCAATAATGATTCCTAAATATTTTACACTATCCACGCATTCTAAGTTATTGCACGTACAAGTATTTATTTCATTGCAAAGGTGAGCAGTAATATTTAGCAAATCTTTGGGTTGTCCCGCTTGCGTTGCACTGAAACGTATGAATTTGGTTTTATCCGTATTGAGAGTATGGAGGTTATTGTCTAACCATTGCATAACCTTGTTTATACCAATTTCTGCTTTAATATGAACTTAGTTCGAGGTTTTGCCTTTATAAATCAATACTGTATCATCAGCAAAGGTGATGATGTGATCGGCAAGGTTACTGTTACATAGGTCATTGATGTATATATTGAACAAAATAGGCCCTAGAGTACTTACTTGGGGTACACCAAATCCAATATTGGCTGGTTCGATTAGAGTATCATTGATATTAACTCTTTGGCTTCTGTTTTCTAAGTAGCTACCCAGCCATTTAAATAGTTGTCCGTGTATACCAATTAGCTGTAGTTTTTTCAAAAGAATTTTATGCGAGATGGTGTCAAAAGCTTTAGCTAAATCCAGGAAGAACGCGATGCATTTAATTCGTCCGTCAATATTATTGGAGATGATTTTCGTCAGTTTAGCAATAGCATTTTCGGTACATATTCCTGTTCGGAAGCCATATTGTCTCTTAGAAAGTATGTTATTATGTTCAAGGTAAAGGGCGAGACGGTTCTTAACAATTTTTTCAATGATTTTTGAGACCGAGTTTAGCGGAGATATTGGCCGGTAATTTTGAATCTGCGACTTATCTCCGTTTTTGTGAATCAATGTAATAGTTGAGTGTTTTAAATGATCAGGGAATATGCCCGATTGGAAGCTTAGATTAGAAATGAACGCAATCGGAGGTGCTATGGATGATTTTATTACTTTAAGCAGATTTGTTGAGACTTTATCTGGTCCACAAGCATTCGATGTCTTTAGGTCGTCGATTAGTTTTAAAAATTCGTTTGATGTTGTTTGGATATTTTCTATTTTATGCTCGAGATTAGAGGTGATTAAGTTGGCTAGTTCGGTGTCAGTTTTATTATATTTAAAAAATTTTTTTTTGCAAGTGTGGCTCCCACTGACGTGTAATACTCATTAGCAAAATTCGCCATATTTTTGGAATTGGAAGAGTCTATGTTATTGATGTTCAATGATTTAATTTCGGAAGACTTACTGTTTTTTGTTTTACTAATATCACGAAATGCTTCCCACAAACATTTTGGGAGTATGTATTTTCGTAAATGAACTTTTTATAGTAATTTTCCTTCGTAAATTTAATTAATTTTTTACATAAATTACTGTATTTTTTGTAGTGAGCTAGTACTAAAATATTATCTGGATACCTTTTCGCCTTTTCATGAAGTTGGTTTCTTCTGTGGATAGATTTAACAAGGCCAGGAGAGATCCAGGGGGTGAGTTTAAACTGGCTGTTTGATATGCGTTTCTTGCTAGTATTTTTAGATATATATATAAATGTAGTTTACTAGTGAATTCCTTCATCGCAATGTTCGTGTCAATTTGGTCAAATACGTTTTGCCAGTTTTCTGAACGCAAGTCCTCAAATAAATTAGTGTAGTTTGTTCGAGGGACGTATTTAATTTTAGCAGTTGGGGGAGGTTTAACTTTGAGGCAGAGGGCTGTAGTATAGTGATCCGAAATCGATGTGTGGATAACAAATGAGTCAATGAAGTTAATATTTTTTACATTTATATGGTCTAAACGGGATTTGTTTTCCTAATAAAATTTACGTTAGTAAATTTTTTATTTATTTTAAATTTATACGATAGTATAAAAAAAAAAATTAAAAAAAAAACATTAGTGGGGAAAGGAATCGAACCCAGATAGTCCGAATAGAAAGCAACTCCTCTGACCATTACACTACCAGGTCTCATGTGTAAGGTGACAAATTTACCATTCATAACTAAAATTAACAATCATTTTTGGATTCGAAAATATATACCGAATATATATCGTAAAAGGTTTTGAAGGTGGATTTAGGTCAAAATTCCTACTACAAACGACTGTAGCCACTAGGGGGTATTAATGTGGTTTGGTGTCAACTTCCAAGGCTTTCCATATATCATTAATTGTAGAAACGTTATACCTATAGCAGAATCAGATAGGTACTCCGTATTACCTACCAAATAGCGCCCTAGATTCAATCGTGGAAATGTACAAGATTTACGAGAGGGAGCGGGGTGTTTAAGGCCACTCTCTGACGGTCCGGTAGGGAATCGACATAAACCTCATGCGTGATACCGACAGGGCACTGCGCCATACATTTTAATGGGCTCTAGCTCACGACTCAGGAAGCGGGACCGGCGCGACATACTTCAGTTATACCACAAGCGGGACAACAATTCAGTAGCTTCTCGGTAAACACGCCCCTAGTAAATCTATGCACTGCGTTTCGATCGTTGAATAAATAAAAGTGATGTAAAACAAAGTTAATATTTTATTTTTTAAATTATAATGTCACATCACCAAGTTACCGCTTCATATGGAAAAAAGTATTATTTTGTTTATTTTTTAATTCTGGACACCATATTCTTACGTATAAAGTTGAAAAAAAAATGAGATGCGCGAAATACTTGGACCTGGTTTTTGTACAACTTGAATGCTTCATGATAATAATATGTGTATGCACTATATCTATAAAATATTAATAAAAGAGGTAAAGAATGAGGCTTCACCGAGTACGGAGCAATAGTAGACACAAAATACAGTCCTACGGAAAACGGGTATTCGGGCAGTAATAATCTTCATCGTCTCGTCAACGTCGGCGTTATTTCCAACGGTTATTTTCAATAGTTGAAAATCATCAACGATAACGGCTTTGGCGTTGGATGGAATCATCGTCAACGCCCAGTACTAGTACACAACTGGTGACCCTGTACAAATCGCAAGTGCGCCCCACTGTAGAATTTGGCAGCCACCTCTGGTCGGCAGTCCCAAAATATCTGAAAAAACCCTTGAGTGCAGAAACGGGCGGTCCGTTTGATAGGTTCGCCTATCTTAACAAACGGACTGCTATCTTTGGAGCACAGACGTCATGTGGGAATGCTGTCCTTGTTTTAGCGATATTTTAATGGAAGATGCTCTGAGGAACTAGCGTCATTGATCCCTTCGGCACCGGTGCATAGTCGGTTAACACGCCAAACGCGTACCTAACATTTGCACACAGTCGACATTTGTTACATGAGAACGGGTCGCTTTTACGACTCGTTCCAGTGTTCAACACCTCGGCTGTAGAATGATCTGCCGGCCTCTGTGTTTCCTCCATTCTACAACATGGGTCTCTTCAAGAGCCAAGTTCACTCCTTCCCATCCTCTAAAAGACCCTCCACACAGCATCCCCAAAGATGATATAGGCCTTGAGGGAAATTATTTCCTTCAGGGTCTCCTGTGTGGAGTTACCGTAAAAAATGAAGTGATTCCATGGCATACAATATTCGATGAAGAACAAAATCTGCTCATAGAAAGCCGTAAATATGCTTTCCTTTTTTAAATCGCTGAACTCCTAATGACTTAGACCATGAATCGTCACTGCTATGTAATGGGTATTAGCGGGTATACGACTAATGCCAAGTCGGCCCCGAGTGCATTCATCGTGTTCCATCGGCGCGGTCCAATTAATAGTGCATTTAATTAACCGGAGCACTGCACTATAACCGTCCACAACTGGTCCGAGAAGTTTTAAATTCACTTCAAGTCAATCAATACCGTGGTAAGTGGTAGGTATGTAGCATATAATAGAAATGACGGCCTCCATGGTCGAGGGGTAAGGCTCTCGACTACGAATCCGAAGGTCGCGGGTTCAAATCCCGGCGTGCGCAAGTAAATTTTATTTAATTAATTTGTGCTGTTACACAATTAATTCATTTAAAAATAATATGTAGCATATTTGCGCACGTTCCAGAGTGTAAGATACTCTCAGTATCGCCCTGGTGAAAGACCACCATTCAGAATTGAAACGTTGCTTGAAATGGCTCTTAGCCAATACCTTCAGCCTCACAACATTCCCCAATTGGGAATGCCATAGTCTCACTGGCTCCAGAGGGATTGGGAGCAGTTGGGACTCTTGTACGGTATTCATATAAAAAAAAAAGAAAGATGGTCAGAGAGAACGGATTGTATGTTAATGTTAATACGAGGTGTGTTCAAAAGAAAAGGTGAGTTTTGAATTTTCGCGGCTGCGTACATTCGATTATCGATTTTTTTTGTTATGTTGGTACACATATGGTTATCATATGTTAGCATTATCAACCATTTTGGATTAGTGGTTTGTTTTTGAGAACTGGAAAGGTTAATCACGTTTTTGTGTGGTCTTCGATTTTTTAACTTTGAAAAAAAAAATGGATCAAAGAATATGAATTAAATTTCGCGTTAAAAATGGAATAAAGTGCTCCGACGCACTTATAATGTTGACTGTGGCATTCGGCGAGTCTACTTTGTCTCAAAAAAGTGTTTATAAGTGGTACAAGCGCTTTATAGAAGGCCGAGAAGATGTTAATGACGATGAGTTGCAACCACGTCAACAAACGAAGAAAACATTGAAACAGTGAATAAAATGGTTTTGGAAAATCGTCGAATCACTATTAGGGAAGTTGCAGAGGATGTTGGCATATCAATTGGCTCATGCCATGCAATTTTCTCGGATGTTTTGGGCATGAAACGTGTGGCAGCAAAGTTTGTTCCGAAATTGCTAAATTTTGAGCAAAAGCAACTACCCATTAGTATCACTCAGGGGTTGTTGAATGACGTCAACGACGTATCCAGATTTGCTCAAAGGGGTCATAACTGGTGATGAAATGTGGGTATATGGTTATGACGCGGAAATCAAGGCCCAATCATCCCAATGGAAGCGGCCAGAAGAGTCAAGACCGAAAAAAGCACGCCAAGTTCGATAAAATGTGAAGGTTTTGCTCACTGTTTTCTTCAATTACAATGGCGTGGTGCATCATGAGTTCTTGCCAACAGGTCGTACGGTTAATAAGGAATACTACAAGGAAGTTATGCAACGTTTGCGTGAAGCAATACGGCTCAAACGATCGGAATTGTGGAAAAACAAATCATGGATTTTGCATCACGATAATGCACCAGCTCACACATCAATGCTTGTTCGTGATTATTTGGCCAAAAACAACACCGTAATCATGCCTCAACCACCGTATTCACCAGATTTGGCTCCCTGCGACTTTTTCCTATTCCCGAAACTGAAGAGACCAATGAAAGGAAAGCGTTTTGCCACAATTGATGAGATAACGTCAGAATCGAAGAACGAGGTGATGGCCATACCGAAAAGCGCATTCCAGAAGTGCTTCGAGAATTGGGAGAAGCGCTGGCATAAGCGCATTATATCTGAGGGGGGTTACTTTGAAGGGGAGAAAATGGAAATTGATGAATAAATAAATACTTTTTGAAAAAATTCTAAATTCACTTTATCTTTTGAACACACTTCGTACATAGATAATAACTATTAGCACATTAATGTTCTGAGAATGGAGGCGTGTTTTGGCACAGCGGTTTCTACCCAGAGACGTAGTCTGGCTAGTTAAATTAGTAAATCATTGATTATGAAGAAAATTTAATTTTCATTTTCCAAAACTCTGTTGTTGAGGACGGATTGTAATTTAATTAAATAAAGGCCGTTCTTCCCAACTTTTCGAATGATCAATCTGAGTCACCGATCAGCCAAGTGTTTTGTTAAGTTTTCGCTCACTTTGCCTGTTCCCAAGCATTTTTTATCTTAAATTGTCTATGGAGGTGCCCGCCCACTATTAAATAGTGTCCACCCACTTTCATACACGATAAAAAAATAGCCGCCCAATTTAAAGACAATAAAGTGACATCAAAGCAAAAAAAATCAATTTAAAATTAACATGGATGAGTTAATACTGTATTTATTGTGAATACATATAATTTGTTTTAAAAACTAATACATAAACCAACATTTTATACTTCACAAACGTGTGTGTTGAAAACTTGACTTTTGATAGTGCCGCAAGCACATTGTTCGTTTCGTACATTTGACATTGGAGTGAAAAAACAAGACAAAATGCAGCTTATAATTAGCCAAATAAGTTGGGTTCTCTTCAGTTTTATTTAAAACATACAAAAAAAAACATGTTTGATATTTGGAAACGGAGATAAACCTTTGTCATTCAATATTCGAATCGCGTAAAATAGATCGTAAACTAATGATGACATTTGACATTTCGGTGACGTTCGTTCACCCTGTTGACGTTTTTTACAACTAGTCTTCTGCTGGGGTAATTTAATCCACAACAATCGATATCCTAAATTGATCATAAATTTGATCGAAAATTTCGTTGGGAAGAGCAAATTTGTGCATTTGAACAGTATTGAGACAAGATGTCGGCTCAACAGTTCCTCAGTGGGGTTGGGAAGATCCGCAGTAAATATTGAATTTGTAGAATTATACTATTTCTGTAAATTTGTGATTCTAAGCGATAGATTCTCAACAATGCGTTTTATATTTTGGAACCTTGTCTGTAAATTTTAAGTTTTGGATAACAAGCTCCCGTTAGACAAACTACAAAAAAGTAGTTTATCGGGACTTTTTGCATTGTATTTTTTCTCTTGTAAAATTAAATACATTTTAAAAATTAAAGAGGAATTAGTTAAATGCCGCACAGCCGTTCCTCTGAATTGTTAGGTAACATATCTTTATTATTTTTTTTCACATAAAAATGTAAGGCTTCACAGAACCATTAGATTTTTAAAAATGAATATACCGTGAAATTAAAGATATAACTAATTTAGTTTAGAATTTATAGAAGGCTTTAAGTGCCTAGATTAATTTCACAAAAAGATCCAAATGCCTCGTGGGAAGATACTAAAAAGGACCATGTGTAGCCAACTCGGTCATTCGGCCATTGGTACTTTAATCATTTTGTTACTAAACACGACTAATGTCTAACGGCACTTAGTGTCTTTTTACGGAAAAACACGCCCGGTACATACGACTTATTCGTTTTTGCTACATAAGTATAGACCCGAATATTTTATGTGGCACTAAAGTCTTTATTAGCGGCATTGGCGATGGCACAAGGACCAATTCTATATATTTACATTTAAAAATGGCACTTAGTGCTCTATTCAATTTCATAAACCGCTTTTGATTAACCACTACTCAACTAAAAACTAAATAATTGTCCATCAATATGAATATAATATTCGCACAGTCGATGTGTCACGGTACGTTATTCTCATAAGCAACGATTTAAGCCGAATAACAAACCGGGCGTTATTATTTATTATGCAAAATGCATAATTATCTCAAGCACGTTCATTATGTACCAGTTCCGCATAACATTGAGGCATTTAAAATTCATTGTCGGACAGTATAATAATGTATTCTTCAGTCTAGCGAACTATAGCAGCGGTAACCGTGCGTGCTGGCGCTGGCGCTGGCGCTGGCGTTGTATTGCTAATCCATGGCCTACCACAATTCACAATCCACAATCGCGAGAGTTCACTTTCATCGGGGAGTCATCTGTTTATCTGTACAGTATCCGTAACGGGCGAGATCATAGTTAGCGCGCGGGACGACGGGAAAGTGTCAAGTGAGGTGAGACAAAGCACGGCAAAGTTGCAATGTTCAGGTGCGGGCGGGCGCAGGTGTTCCGCTGTGATTGATCCTGCGGCGGAATATGCACTCCGCCCGTGGATTAATTAATCCTGTCTTCAGCGGTCGACAAGGCTGCAGTTCTGAACTGCATTGACATTCGTTGATTGTAAATGACAAATTTTCCAACACCAATAATGCTAAAACTAGCGTACCTTAATTTAATATTATCATTTTAATATAGAAATCAATGTTTTAAAAAACATATATTTTGTATTAAATAATGTAAGGTGTACTACACAAATGTTTTTATGTTCACAAAATAGATTATTCTATATTAACACGAAACGAAATGGACTAGTTGCTTGCTATAACACGGCCCAAGCTAGGCGTAGCAAGTAGGGAACAACTTTATCAATTAATTCCATTAATATAACATTATTTGTGAAACTTACTAATATCAAATACAGCGTATGAATAGAACAGAATATGAAAATGTTAATGCCAATAAACTATCTATCTCTCTACCTTTGACAGGCAGCGAGGTACACAAGCGAGTAAAACAAACAACAACACCGTATATTAAATGGGGAGTTTTTAACCCCTTTTTAAATGCTTCGAGATAGCGCTATGCACATTGCCACAAGCCGATTGCAAAAGGTTAAATGATAAAATTTAGAGTTAAAGGTTGAATGTTACAGGTGTATATCTTTCATTGGGGTACCGCCACCCGGGAAACATTCATTGGATAACCAACACCTCTGTCATAGGGCACCCTAAGTGGTTCGATACGCTTAGTGAGTTAGCAGGGGTGCAGGTCTCGGCGGCGGATGCGTTCGCCCACCAGCTGCGCGGTGAGCCGGATCGGGAGAGCCCGATTAAGGGACATCCTTCGACCTCTCCAGCCGGACTCTCAACCCACTCTCAGCGCACTTGAAGTGAAATAACACAAAACTGCGCTATATAAATGCTTTGTTATTATTATTATCGCCTTGCACCGCAGTGGGAGAGATGGTTTAATACGTCCGTCACTCCTAAACATACTGACCTCAGATTTCTACCCATTTTTCGTACCTTTTTCCTTCCCAAAACTTCCTCCCCTCAGGAAATTATTTTCCTCCGGGCATTCTGTGTAGAGTAACGTAATAATATAACAGGCTGTTGATTCGTGTTACCCTACCTATTTAAGAGCCTAGGTTTCGGACAGCCGTGCAGTTTATATCATCGGGGCAGATATGCAGATTGCAGATATGTAGATTAAATGAGTAAAACTCCGTTAACAAGGACGACTGGCTAATATTCACTCAAAAATTATTGGTGCATACCTGATTTCGAAAAGTTATTTCGAAGAAGCGACCGCGGACCGGTGCGACCCACATAGATAAATGTGGATTGACGATATGTTAATTAACCTATATTGCTCATGTAGGTTTATACACAACACATCATCCCCGACCGATGATGAACGCTGAAAGGCTGTCCGAAACGTTATCTCAAAACGGATACGCAACACAACTCAACACCCCCAATAAACTAGCAATAAGCTATATAGGCTGTGTGAATTTTTTAATCACAAGCCGAGAACTTTATTTTCTGATAAATGAATACGTTGATAAGAACAAGTAGTCCGATAAGTACATTAGAAGCCTGGCAGCATTCATAAAACAATCATGTTAAAAGGACGTGATAATTATTGTGCCATAATTTACTCGCATTGAAGGCCAAATTGTCGAATGAAAATAATGCACGGAATGTAATATTATCTACAGACGATGTTGAAATAAAATAAAATTAACAATTGTGTCCCATGCGTCATTTTTGGTTTACTTTAAAAGATCTCTCCGCACGGACATTTCCTCGGGTGTGATATATTTGCGAAATGATAACAAGGTTATTTTTCTTCCGTGCATTTGGTGAGAAGAAAATAACATACATACCATAAGATGACAGACTAGCTAGATGCTGCGCATTATAATAAGGGTACCTTGGATTCTCGGTCGTGTCCTCAATAATACAATAAACATAATTATTAATATAATATATTCTAATAAACAATATTCTAAACCTTTATAATTCAAAAGCTACATATTCGGACGGGAGTACAGAAATCGTTTTTCGCCTAATGGCCCGACTACACGATCGCCCAATTCGAACGTTTGGGCGATTGTGTAGAGGCATAGTTCGTATGCAGTGAGATCGCCTCGGTGGTGAACTAGTTGGCCCAACCTTCAAACTAGTTGGCCGAACTCGCACAAACCGGCCTCCACACATTGGCCGGTCGGTACGAGTTCGGCAGGCGATCCCGGCGAATGTACTGCGCGAACAATAAAACATGATTGTTGGATAATTTGCATAGCGCCGTTTTTCATGAAAAATCACCTCAATAACGAAATGCATGTAATCCATGTATAATCGGGGCCAGTTGTCATGTTTTGCGCTGCGATCTGACTCAAGCTGCGCGTATAAATAAAATACGGAGCCAAAACAGGCGCAATAGCTATTGACCAGCGGTAGGGACTATCAAATTGAAATTCGTCATATTTTTTTAACATTTTGAAGGACAAAAACATGTGAAGAAGATATTTTTTATTGTGAAGTTCAAGAAACAAAGGATGGGTGATTTGATAATTAACACATAATAAGTACCTATCATTTATTTCCTGTATTAGTACCCAATGAGAAAAGAAATGTGTTAATAATACTATACATTTCTGTAGACTTTCTATAAATATCGGTAGATTGATAGATTTTAGCTAAAATGGCATCTCTAGTTTGGAGATCGTATTTGGAACGTTGGCCGATCGTGTAGTTGTCCGATTTATAGTCACTGTGATCGGCCATCATTCCAACTCCGTACCGAGTTGGAGTTGGGACGTTGGCCGATCGTGTAGTTGGGGCATAAGACCTCCGAAGTTGGAATAGAAAAACATAAGAAATGTGGGTAAAACTCTCGTGGGCTGACTTAGTAAATGATTACGGTTGGTTTCATGCTTCGGGAGATGTGTACTAACAAACAGTACATCCCTTTAAATCTAAATACATTGATCTATCTCCTTTACGACTAATACTATTTTATATTGTCTTTTAAACACAATAATAAAATTGATTTTTTAATTAAAAAAACCTTTGTAACTTTTTTCCACTTATTTATTTTCGACCGGAACGGTTTCACCGTATCACGGGCATTGGCAGAATTAAAACTAAATCTACGGTATATATAGCATCGATGTCAGGAGTGAGTCCCCCTGCTTTCTAATATTGCTTTTATTTATGAATTGAAATTTGTTTTATTGCTGACGGTACTGTTTACTATTATGTTTTTAAAAACTACTTTCGGGTTGGTTTATTACCCTCTGGAAGACGGATTACATTGTGTTTGTTTACTGAATCTATGTTTTTTTTTTAAATTATATAAAGTCATTCGTGTCAGCTTTTATTTGAACAGATGGTTATTTCTGGATTTGTTTTTTCCCTGTGATTTCTGTCTTGTTTGCTAAAATGAATTTTACAGCAGTTTTTGTCCTGTAATTACATGAACTACGGGTAAACATGTACATTTTAATGATTTTTTTAAAAATTTAATGTAAATCAAATTTAATAATGTTATTATTAAGTTCTGCAAGTATTTTTAGTTCTTATTATTGTGACTGTTTGAAACTGTTTGAAAATGGCCTTAAACGCCGAAACAGCTGTCACAATAATAACAACTAAAAATACTTGCAGAACTTAATAATAACATTATTAAATTTGATTTACATTAAATTCAAAAAAAAAATTAAATGGAGTTCTAGGAATTAAACACAAAAACAATTAATATTTTAATGGGTCCTTAAAAAATTGTATTATGTTATAAATAGGTATTCACATTTTACCCCGGTAGTTTATGTGTTACCTATTTACATTTACATGTTAGATACTATAGTATCTAACTCCTGACATCGATGCTTTATATTTATTTATTATAATTAAATAATAATAATTAAGTAATTATTATTATCTGATCTTTATTATTTGTTTACTATTGTCTACTTATTAATATTTAGTGATTATTATTAAATTGTGTTGCCGCTCATCTCAACACAGGATTGTCCTAGTGAGATGGGTGGCTAATGTTATGTAAAGCCGCTCATCTCAACACAGGATTGTCCCAGTGAGATGGATGGCTAATGTTTTTGTTTTCATAATTAAATTTAAGAATAAATAAATAGGTGAGAACGAAGACTATTCGAATCGCGGTGGAATTTGTTTTCGAATCTCTAACACGGCATCAATATTTAGTTTCCCCAGGGTGGCGGTGGCGGTGGCGGGCGGTATACATACTCTCGGTAAATGGAGAAATACATACAAATAAAGCAAAATATTATATTAACGCCACAATGCAAAATAACAAACATTCAAAAAGACAAAATATTAAATTACTACGAACCAACAATAAACATAGCTTTAACATTCACAAACACGACAAAAAAACCACCTTGACAAATCTGTTAGTTTTTCTGTGAGTAAGGTAATTTAGCTTGATGATGTATGGGGATTAAGTTTGAATGTAAGTAGTGATAGTGACAATGGGGGAGAGACTCCAGTGAGGATGTTGTACACACGGTCATTGTGTGAGATGTGTTTTATGAATGGGAGACACTCGGCGAGAATACAGATGATGTATGGGGATTAAGTTTGAATGTAAGTAGTGATAGTGACAATGGGGGAGAGACTCCAGTGAGGATGTTGTGCACACGGTCATTGTGTGAGATGTGTTTTATGAATGGGAGACACTCGGCGAGAATACAGATGAAGTTGGGGATTTGCTAAAGAAGTAATTATAAAATGAATCTCACGAGTCGGAACGTGTTTGGAATTGAAACTGTGCAAAACAAACAGCGATGCAATTGGTATTGGAGTAAGTCTCAAATTGAAATGAATCTAGTTATTTTTAAAACATTGGCTAAAATAGCCAAAAGACAAATAGACAATGGGGTGGAAGGATGTCCCAGACTGATGAAACGGAGCACGGAGTAATGAACAGCTCGGGTTACCGGCGTGCTCGTAGACTCGGAGGCGTTAATATTGAACAAAGCAATGTCAGGGTGGCCACGGCTAGGGCGGCGCTGGCGGGACTGTCGCGGGAACGGTTATCGGAAACAGTTACCAGGAGCAGTTAACAGTAACAGTAACAGTGACAGTGACAGCAGGGAGGTAGTATATCTATACGAACCAAACGGACGCAGGGGTCGTCCGCCCACGAGCAGGGGCCCGGATACGGTCCCACCAAAAATAAAAATAAAAAAACATTCATGAGTATCACAGTTAAATCATTCAAGTGGAGAATATCATATAACAAATACAAATATCATACAATGTTGCAAATAACAAGACATTATACGCAAGTGTTCGATATAAAAACCATTCGTTACGCATATTTAAAAAAAAAACACAAAATAACATTTGTGAATTATATCCATACTCATTCACATAACAGGGTTTACAATGCAATAATGAATATCAAAACATTATGAACAGCGAACGACTTAAAATTTCCTTCCCATTCTTACCCACATTTCGAAGTAGAGGCACATTGTAATACAAATCTGCAACACAATCATAGATATACACAAAATAATATACAGTCTGTGGCCAATTTTATTAGTCCATTAGGAGTAAATGTTTGCTAAATAAAGAAAATGCTAAATTTTGTTTTGAAACCTTTCATAATATTCTAAGTGCTTATATGGATTTAAAACAATTTTATATATTTTACTAGCTGAAGTACCCGGCTTTGCCCGTGGTCATATACCGTTTCAAGTCAAATTTCGATAATGTATTTACCCTACCCTTACACAGTAATATTAGTTTTATTTTGAACGTCAAGTGGTCAAAATTTCATTAATAAATACCAACATTCTGCATCAAGGGGTGGGAAAGGGAGGTAGGGGTGGTTTTCGAAATCTCATGTAGATAGTGACCTTCCTCTTGTTTCTAAGGTCAAGTGCGCAAAATTTCATCAAGGTCGGAATAAAACTGTAAATTTATATACACCGCCCGCGGAGGACATTTTGCGTTGAAAATCACGGGAGGGAAACGCAAAACACTATCCTGTGACTTGTCGCTCGTGTTGTGTGATTAGTTGTAATATAATAACAGTTCTACTGAATTTATTAAATCAAAAATGACGTTCAAACATAAATACCAGTATATTTAGTTTTTTTTCTAAAGTTAGTTCATGGTTGAAATAATTTTCGAAGTTTCAATTTTTCAATGCCCGCAAAAAGGCTCCAAATCTATGGTCAGTCGGTTTTGATCAGTTTTGAGGTCAGAGTGTCAAATGTCAAAACAAGGATGAGCTTTGCCATACACAATTTTATATTCTATCCATGGTAAAAACCATAACTAAACATAAATAATGAAAATTATGAACCTTTTTAGAAAGTTTAAGTCAAAGAATAATAATAGTATTGAGCATTAAGATCATCATAATATCCGCATTGATAATTGGTTTGCTCATGAATACTTTAATTTATTTCATTAATAACAGTTTTTTTTATATTGGACAACAATTATAGAGCTTAAAGTCACCCAAAATATGTTTACGTATTTAAAATACAAAACAAAATAGAAAAATAAAAATGTCTATACTAGTCCAAAAATAGAATGAGCACGTGACATCAGATATTCCAAATGCAATGGTACCAACATAACAAGGTGGTTTTAATGAGATGATTTTTTGGACACTTTTAAATAATGATTTATAAATTCTATGTATAAAAACATATAATAAAAGTTATATATTCAGAATCGGCGTATGCTGATCTATATGAATACATGTTTTTACAGCCATTATATTTTTCACTGAAGTTCCTTATTTTAGGGGCTGTAATGCAAAACTGCCTATTTCCAAAAACCGAACTTTTCAGTAGAGTCAAAAAAACGCTACTGACTTTCACAAGCAACAATACTACAAACATGGTTTTTAATATTGAAAAAAAATTGGAATCAATGCTGTGATTTACTAGCTTCGCATTGGATAAATAATATTTTTTATTATTATTTTTTTTGCAAACATGGCTATTTCCTTGCATCTGTCCTTCAAAAGATTAAAAACAATTGCAAGTACGGAAAAGAGTTTATTAGGTCCTCTTACAGCCAGAAAAAAACTACAAAAAATACTTTCCTTCGCTGTTTTCAAATTTGGCAACTCTTTGCAGAAAATTTTTTTTTTCTCAAATTTCTATTAACATGAAAAATGGTCACTTTTTCGGAAAAGGGTACATATTTTTTTGCTGGAAATAGTACGTCTTGTAAAAAAGGGGTTTTTAAGATATCGTATTGTAATTTTTTTGTGTACAGTCCCAGGGAACATTTCTGTGTCAACTGCGGTTATAGGTGCATAAATGTGGAGATAATCTTCTCTACCCAGTGAGCGGGCTGCCTATTGCTACTGTAGGGTTTTTATTTCAAAGAATTGTAAACTGTGTTTTATGTGGTAGCGGCACTTGCTGATGGCAATCTTATACTTAAGCCCGATCACTAAGATAATGGAGGGTATAAGATGGAATTTGGGCGGAGACGGAGGGGTGGGTGTTTTAGATGAAAAATTAAAAGGATTTTGCCATTTTATCGTAAAAATAATGTCAGTCGATTCCTTAACCTCGAACTACCCTAACAGCATATATAACTCAATTTCACCCATTTTGGAAATAGGCAGTTTTGCATTACAGTCCCACAATTTTCGTATCGTGTTCAATGATTCCTAGGTGTTTAAATATTATATATGTTAAAATTGTATACAAATAAAACAGTTAATAAATACATTAAAAAGCATTTATGTATTAAAGATTTTAGTTTGTTACATAAGTTTTTTTAATTTTATATAGACATACGAGTATATGTAAGTACCTCAAATGTAAATTTATTGTAAAGTTTTGGATAACAATCACCCGTTAGTCTAACTACTAAAAAGTAGTTATATTTCTCGTGTCCAGGTATCACTATTTTTGTTCTTTGCTTTACAGCTTTAAACAAATATGGTTATTCGCTAAGTAAATATAAAATATGTGTTAAATGGGGATTATTGACGTTTGTCTAATGGTACAAAGATTATTTGAATAGAGTCGGGAAAACGGTAAAGCGCTAAGAGAAATCGACCTGGAAAGGAAAGGGCAGCATCCTATTTCGTGTGTCAACCCAACTTGATGAAAATATCAAGAGAGTGCGAGCTGGAGTTACCAAATCACCTTAAAGAATATTTCAACGAATTGGAAAAATGTTACAGAAACATTCCCCCAGAAAATATATTAAAGATTCGAAAAATTATTCGTTTGTTTATTTTGTGTCGTTCTACCCAATTCTTCCGTCGCCGTCCGGATTCAAGTGAAAAATCCTGAAGTGGTGAATCTGGAAACTTTTCGAAAATTTGCAAACAAAAACAACATTATCATTGGTTAAAGTTTGTCGGGTACGTCCTGATACACCCTGTGCGATAGTGGTAATGTACTTGAAAAATTGACTTATTTAAATTTTTTTTTCAAATAATTTTGTCGACCCGAATACTCAGAAACTAAAAAAATATACGAAAAAGTGTTCGGCTTCACCCCGTTCTACGTAACATAGCTTGCAGTCCGAGCTTACGAAATTTTCATCGCCGAGTTTCATTTTCAGTTGACGAAGTTTAGCTTCATTTATTCAATGGAACCTGCAGTTTAAAAGAGCGGTCACGCACCAGCTGAAGTGAATCAGCTGCAAAGAATATTGCAAAGGCTAGAAGCGTATCAATCAGCGTTTACGTAGTCCACCATATAGCCATTCCCACAGCACCAGTGACTGGTGACCGCTGCCAACGGCAGTGATGTAACCGCGGTATTCCGAGAAGCGGCCGCGTCACAGCACACAGTCACCCCAGTGGGGTCGAGTGTTGCCAGGACTGTCACTAATGTGGAAATAAGGAGTTGCCAATTTATCGCCGGGAATGAGCGAGAGGTGTCGTTTGTTCAATGACGTAAATAATAAAAGACATGTAGAGAAATACTGATGGGAGCAAAGCTACTAACTAGCCAGATTGACGACACTATTCGGGAATCTCAATCGATTAATAAATAATAAGAGTTAATTTCTATAGCGCAGTTTTGTGAAGGTTCACCTCGAGTGCGCTAAATTAGTGTTAGATTAAATATAATCAACGGTTTATTACCACATTAGGTATGGAATGAGAAAAGGATTCACACACATACCTGCAGTTCAAAGAGGAAGAATAATATAATAATAATGAAGTGTTAGTAGCGTTTTGTGCGTTAGACCCAACGGAGTTATTTTAAGTTTATTATTATTCCCAAATATAAATGAATAATTTTATGTTTGCAAATTGATACTTGAAATAAATTTTATTTATTTTTCACTAAATTAAATAACAATCATAACGTTAATGTAACAATATTTTGTTTTCTTAATATATAATATGTGTGCTATTTTTATTTTATTTTGTAAAATGATTATAACCTCAAGACAGGTTTGTCCTAGGGAGGTTAAAAATTCTAACGTTCAAAAAGATACAATGTAAAGAAACAATAAATAATTTAAGTTACCTGCACATTAGTCAACCCGACCGAACCTAATCTAAACCTAACCTATCCTAAACTAACCAAACCAAACAAAACCCAACCTAACCCTTGAGGTTATCATAAACTAAAACATAAAAATTATGGAAAGCGTGAAGGGAAGTAATCTTAATCATTTTTATCTACAGAATAGATAACTACTTTTTTGTAGTTTGTCTAACGGGAATGATATAATAGTACAGGACCCGAGAAAAATCACGGTATATTATAAATAAATAAAAAAAAAATAATTAAAAGAGTCTGTCTACTTAATAACATCAATATTAAAATTGATTTACTTTAAACCTAAAACAAAAACAAAAACTGTGCAAGATTTAATGAAACATCACGTCTGTCGAAAATTAGTAAAACCGGAATTTTTCATTGACGGCGTTTTACCTTTGACGTCAGAATAAGTGTGTAACTAAAGGTTGCTGCTGGTAAACCAAAGCTGTGGTATAAAAGTAAGGTGACCATTCGTACCGGTTTTACCAGCACAGTACCGGTTTATGGTCCTCTGTCCTGGTTATCATTATCCCAAACCAGTACACAAAAAATACGAAGGTCTAATAGTTATCAGAATCGGAAATATAAAACTGGGGAAAATTTTTGAGCTGATTACACTTTTTCCAGAAACGATTTCATCGAAAAAATATCCCGGTTACAAAAAGAAATAAATCACGGTTTCACTTCAAGGGGAATTCACAAACTTCCACGAATTACTAACCATTTAAGAGGAACGGCTGCGCGGCATGATACTCACCTAAACCTAATGATCTTTTTTTTCATCAAAAAGTATAGTAAATATCTAGTACGGATTAGAGGTCATTTATTATTATTATTTTTAACATTATGAAATACAGGCCATTAAAGGAATTGATTTTTCGCGATTTTAGAGGCACCTTTAACAATTATTTGGGGGCTAACGGCGATTAAAAAAATTTTTTACCCCGTCTTCTTTGAAAATATAATAAAATATTAATTTTTAAAATATATATTCAAATAAGCATTCTGGTGGACTTAAAATTAAAAACGACCAATTTACGTTGGAACACAAATTTACCGTACATAATTTAAAATATCGACCGCAAAAAACCTTATTTTTAAAATGTTTTGTATTTATTTTTTATTTACGTAATCATATTTACATAGCAAATATGATAATTTTAAAAAATACAATAAACCCGCAAATAATTTTTTAAGTTGCCTCTAAAATTATGAAAATTGTTTTTTTTTTCATGACCTACAATATACTTCATAATTTAAAACAAAAATAAATAAAATTCTTCCCATCCGTGCTAGATATTTACTAAACCTTTGATTAAAAAATTATATAATTCAGTTTAGGTGGGTATTTTGGCCTCAAATCTAAAATTAAATTATGTATGAAACGGGCAGCGCAGCCGTTCTTCTTAAAATTTTTGGTTTTCAGAAGAGAATTCAGCGGTAATATTAAAACACTGTTCAGAGACAACAACGGAAACCTCGGAAGTGGCGAGAGTGGAAAGTGATGGAAAGGAATACGGCCGATAGATCCGTCGTAACCTTTCCCTCTTGCAATGGAGCTAGCTAACGACGGCAGGAGCAGGCGCGCTGCTGTAAAACTGTCCGTAGTAGGTCGGTGTATTGATTTATCGTCGCCGTCGCTCACGTGGTCCGCCCATTGCACGTGCGAATAATCTCCCACAGCATTTCCCCCGCACCGCCGCCTCTGCGCCCCAATCACTTTCTCCGAATTCCACCGCTATTAACAGCGTCATCCGCCATCCAGGGGGGATCGAACGCGGACATCTCCGCTGTGATATTGTCTACCCCAGCAGTGGAAACGAAAATTCAAGGTGTGAGTGGATAGACATTTATTTTTACTTTTGACTAGTCATTCCAAGTACCGTTTGGTTACCTTCGTCCTCTTAGGTAAATTTTCTATAATATTGGTATATGAATATTATGAATTCAGTGGTCGTGCTATATAAATATATAAAGCCACTGCGTTTTCTCCGACGGTCTATTTCTTATTTGGGGATGCCGGGTGCAGGTTATTTGTAAGGAAAGACTACTCGAGAGAGGCGCGTGTTGTAGGAGGGAGGAAACACACAGCGGGCAAATCATTCAACACGAGAAGCGCGGCAAATTTCAACCGTGTACACATGTTGGATTTTATTTGACGTGTTTCTCAGTTGTATACCGGGGTCAAAGGGAGCAATGACGCTAGTTCTTCGGAGCACTGTCCAACACCGCGGTGCGTGCGCATCGGTAGAAATGAAAACATACTTCCCATTTGATGTGTGTTCTTCTATACCCCGCTCGTTGCTGAGGATGGGGACTCCCACTTCAATTTCTCTGCTGAACAAGGCTCCTCCACTCCTCGCGGTCTTGTGCTATATGGAGAGTTGCGGACACCGACGTTCCGGACGCCTCGGTGATCTTCCTCCGTTTCTCCTGCCTTCTACTTTCCCAGTGACCACTAGCTTCCTCAGTTTGGAGTACTCGGTTTGGCGAGCAACGAGTCCAAGTATCTTAGAATACGCTGTAGACTAGCGATGAGTCATTCATCAACGAGCCGTTCATTCGTGCCGGCTCATTTTGATGAACCTTCAACGTACGACTCCCGGTAAACCGTACTACGGCTCAATTGAACTGTGACTATGAGAAACCTTGGAACCACTCAAGAATGTTTATTTATCAAAAAAGATAAACATATCTCGGATGTTCGATAGTATTCTTGCGCAACTTTAAATAAGGTGTAGACACTGTACAGTACGTGAACGACGCCTGACAGTCTGGCATCTGGACGTTTTGTACCTACACCTATACGCTGGGAGCCGTAGGAACTGGGGTATGAGCTCATGAACTGGGAGTCAGTTCTTAATATGTGCTGGCTCTCAAATGAGCCGTCGTTCAATTGAGTCATACAAAAATGTTGAGCTGGTACCGTGACTCCCGCTCTTAACAAAATGAGGTCATGACCCATCGCTATTGTGCAAGGAAACAAAATCAATTACATACGAGGTGATAAAACAACCACGAGGACGATCATGTTCTTGATTGATTGTCACAGAGGATAATATAACTTATTTGGTAGAACTGTATAGCATATTATCCAATCTAATATTCTAGTCAATAAGGTAAACTGAGATAATTTCATGATTTGAAGGTTATTTATAAAAACATATTTTTTAAACTAACTAACCATCACGCCGTTTCCCCGCAGGAACAACTCGATCTTAGCATACATCTCTTGCTTTATTCACATTCATACAACGCCTAATACATTCCCTTCTGTTATTCTGAATTCTGACATGGACCGATTCAAGTATTTGATTCACTTGATCGTCCCATGTCTTCCTCGGACGTTCCCGGCTTCTTATTCTATTCACATTCGCTTCATATGCTCTCCTTACACTCCTTTATTAATCTTACTCAGTACGCTTACATCATACATGGTTTTAACACACATTCGCCTTAGAAATCTCATTTCTACAGCATTCACTCTACTTTTTTATATTTGAATACCGCACTAGAGTCCCAACTGCTCCCAACCGTCTGGTGCCAGTGAGACTATGGCATCCCCAATTGGGGAATGTTGTGAGGCTGAAGGTATCGGGGAGGGGAGGGAGAAGGGGAAGATGAAGATGGGGAAATACCTGGCTATTCATATCTGGTCACCAAACACGGCTAAAAGCCATTTCAACCAACGTTTCAATTCTGAAAGATGGTCTTTCACCTGGGCGATAGCGAGAGTATCTTCTACTCTGGAACGTGCGCAAATATACTATTTATTAGGTTTAAATGAATAGATTGTGAAACAACACAAATTAATTAAATAAAATTTACTTGCGCACGCAGGGATTTGAACCCGCGACCTTCGGTTTCTTAGTCGAGAGCCTTACCCCTCGACCATGGAGGCCGTCTTTCATCCTTCCTCTGCCAGTTCCTTGCCTCACTGCCATACAACAGGGTCGGTATCAGTACTCCATTGTGGACTGTTAACTTCGCTTTTTTAGATAATTTTTTGATAGTGCCAACCGCGTTTAGTCCTCCATTAATGGAGTTTCCTGCATTCACCCTTCTTTCAATATCCCTATCAGCCTTTCCATCTCTCATAAACATATTTCCCAAACACACAAACACATCGACCTGCTCCAAGTATTCATCACTCACCACTATATTGTAAACTGTTTCCGTACTCTCGGATCGTACGCAACATACATAACACTATGTCGGTCGTATACTCGTATACGTTACATTGCGTATTTTTAATTATATATATATATTTTTTTTATTAAATTTCAAAATAACAAGAAAATGAAACAAACAAGTTTCGACAAACCAATTTTTAGTATTCAATTTATTAGAATAACTTATTGAAGTTTAAAAACCTCTACACCTTTTTATTTTCTGGATCTTTTTTGAGATTTGTTAATACATATTATCTTCTTCAATGAATATTTTTAGTAGTTTGTCAAGGGGTGTTTAAAACATTGAAAAAATAATAAAAGTTGGTTAAGATATATTTATATGTATTTACCTTTCAGCGAGCCTTCAATATATTCTGTGTTACGTTTGTACAAGTGCAGATAAAAGTCAAATACATTTTTAAATACAGACAAAAAGAAAAAAACGTTCATTAAACATTGACTTGAAGATTTTGGTTTAATGGCTAACGCGCAATGGTAACCGCCATTTAGCTATTGAAACAAGAAACTGGTTTGTACTGGCTTTTAATATGACAGACTTCACGGCACAAATGAATGGCTATAACTAAATTACAAAGGCTGAAGTAAATGTGTACTTTTCCAAATCATTTGGACTTCAGTCGATTGCTTGGCCAATGGTTAGCAAGTAGAAACACAGAAATTTACTTCCGCTTGTACTTCAACGCACTCGGTGCAGTCTGCGCTAAAGTAAACTATGTTCTAAATAAAAACACAAACAGATTGGAACCGCGTAAACAAAACGAAGGTGAAAGAGATAACACAAACGACTTCCCCCGCACATAGCGATAGAAGCAAATACTACTGTTCGTAGACCGAGTGAGGTCAGACCAGCAACGAGCACAGCAGCCAACAGCCAGCAGCCAGCAGGACCCTCGGAATTGGCACAATGTCAGCGATCCAATACGAACGCAAAGAAATGACGGTGACCCATATAATTTGTCGCATTGCACGCTTTCGACGCTCGCCCCGGTTAATAAACAAAGGATACAATTTGAATATAAAGCATAATATTCAGGAATAAAAAAACGTGGAGGAAACGACCTACGGGTACCAGACCAGGTTGGCAGGATGGCTGCGGAGGTTTGTTTGTTTGTTTTACTGCGGATATTTCAGGCACGCTGTAACAGTCAGCACCTACATCAGCACGCTCCAAGCATGGCGACTCCGGCGCGAGGCACGCTCTGTGAACGTATTGCGGATTGCGAGGAGATGATACAACAAAATGGTACGCATAGTGATGGGTAAACTCCCGAGAATTTATTTTTGGGGAATATTCTCCAAATAATGCGGGAATTTGCAACTAAATGGTGTGAAAAAAGCATCACATTTTTTTCTTTATTAACGCATTGGTTGCGGTGTGCACATATTTGTGCGTTTCAGAAACCTTGAGTAGTGGCGGGGCGCACATTTTTGTGCATTTCCATGACCTTCAACTTCAAATGCAAAAAACACGTTTTAAACTCTTACAGCCGTTCTCCCCAACTTTTCGAATGATCAATCTCAGCCACCGATCAGCCAAGTGTTTTGTTAAGAATTCGATCTATTTGACTGTCTCCAAACATTTTTTATCTTTGAACTTCCTAAATTGTCTATGAAGGACTCGCCCACTTCTATGGAAAATATAATTGTACCCCCACACGTTCATAGTCAATAAAATGACATCAAAGTAAAAACTTTCGATGTTAAATTAACATAGAGGAGTTAATTTTCTATTTATTATGAATACGTATTATTTGTCTCAAATATTGTAATACAAACACCAACACTTTGTATTTAAAAACGTATATGTTAAAAATAAAGTGTTAGCTTGACTTTTACTAAAATGCCGCGAAAACGGAAGTAGACTTTTTTGATGTTTGTCTTTCGTGCGTGTGTTTCAATTTTCAATCAATAATTATCAATAATATTTTCATCGCCGCTGTCTTCATATTCGCTGCCCATACCCGCTATTGGTATTACATTAAAAATATCTTCATTTTCGCTCTCCATATTCAAAATTGTCAATACACAATAGATACAAAAAATAGTTCGCGAAACGAATGACGTTTGACCATAGATATCTATGACATTTGACACTCTGTTAACACTTTTTATAACTAGTCTTTTACTGAGGAGAACTTTAATCCACAGAAATCGATAACTTAACATGATCGCAAGTTTGACTGAGAATTTCGTTGGGAAAGGCGAATTTGTTCCTTTTGAACAGTGCTGAGGCAAAATTTCGACTCAGCAGTTGCTCAGTAAGGTTGGGAAGAACGGCCAGTAATATTGGCTTTGCGGTGTAGCGGATAGGTGTCACTATAATACATCATTATGGACTCTTCACTGGTTCAAAACGTTGCTAAAAGTCATCATTATTTTCAAGGAAGAATTGGAAATTAATTTTAAACATAGACGACAGACGGTTTTTTTTTGTCAAAAAATGAAATAAAATACGAAGATCATTGACTTTTTCTTTAGTCATTAGCTGATACTTATGACGCAATAGACTCAAGTGGGGAAGCCCTAATATATTTTTTTATTCGCAGCAGTTGCGATTTCCACGCTTGTTAAACTGTGTTGTTATTACATAATATTATATGAAGTGTATTTGACATTTTTTTTACTACTGTGATTTGTGGACGAATATTTTTTATAAATAATTTGATAAAAGTTTTATTTTTTTATTGATACGAGCTAGAAGTTGAAGTTTGGGACTGCAATCTAATCCCGCCCGCCGCAAGTGACAGATTTTTAACAAACATCGCCGTAACTAATGTGTTAAAATACATTTTAAATCCAGCACATAAAATAATATAATAACGCTTTCATTAAATCAGTAATCAGTGTATATAGATTGAATCGTATTTACGTCGATTTTATGAAATATACCATCATACATTATATTACATACACATTATCATTAGATTTCATTTAGAGCATGCTGAGGACAGAACTTTATGATTTTTTGGAAAATACCAAATAGTATCGAAGATATAAGCCGTCAAAATGTAAATAAGCGTGTGGTGCACGGTATATACAACGTATGGAACTGCGCGGCAGTACTGCCATTCGCATTATAAATATCGAAGATATAAGCAGTCAAAATGTAAATAAGCGTGTGGTGCACGGTATATACAACGTATGGAACGGCGCGGCAGTACTGCCATTCGCATTATAAATATCGAAGATATAAGCAGTCAAAATGTAAATAAGCGTGTGGTGCACGGTACATACAACGTATGGAACGGCGCGGCAGTACTGCCATTCGCATTATAAATATCGAAGATATAAGCCGTCAAAATGTAAATAAGCGTGTGGTGCACGGTACATACAACGTATGGAACGGCGCGGCAGTACTGCCATTCGCATTATAAATATCGAAGATATAAGCCGTCAAAATGTAAATAAGCGTGGTGCACGGTACATACAACGTATGGTACGGCGCAGCAGTACTGCCATTCGCATTATAAATATCGAAGATATAAGCCGTCAAAATGTAAATAAGCGTGTGGTGCACGGTACATACAACGTATGGAACGGCGCAGAACTGCCATTCGCATTATAAATATCGAATATAAGTCAAATGTAAATAAGCGTGGTGCACGGTACATACAACGTATGGAACGGCGCGGCAGTACTGCCATTCGCATTATAAATATCGAAGATATAAGCCGTCAAAATGTAAATAAGCGTGTGGTGCACGGTACATACAACGTATGGAACGGCGCGGCAGTACTGCCATTCGCATTATAAATATCGAAGATATAAGCCGTCAAAATGTAAATAAGCGTGTGGTGCACGGTACATACAACGTATGGAACGGCGCGGCAGTACTGCCATTCGCATTATAAATATCGAAGATATAAGCCGTCAAAATGTAAATAAGCGTGTGGTGCACGGTACATACAACGTATGGAACGGCGCGGCAGTACTGCCATTCGCATTATAAATATCGAAGATATAAGCCGTCAAAATGTAAATAAGCGTGTGGTGCACGGTACATACAACGTATGGTACGGCGCAGCAGTACTGACATTATTGTGATGAGATACAACTGTGCACGTTTTACCCAACTTCACTTCACATCATTCGTCATTTTTATCAACATATCAACAACACTAATTTTACTGTCGTTATTATTAAATATAAAACATTTTCGTCGAAACAAAACAATTAAGATACAAAGTCATTTAGAATAACTTTCTTAATTAAATTTTAAAATTCCCGACTGCCGAATTTATATTGGGTCGGGGAATGTTCCCCGAGCGCTCATCACTAGGTATACAATCAACAAACAAATGCGAGGAAATAATGTCCGCAGCATTTCAGTAGTCATGGAACTTTGGAGGGGTTAAGAATTGGATAAACACACATTTGGTCATTTTTATTGCAAACAACCTTCCCTATCAGCCCACTTCGTTTGATCCACGACTTATGGGACAGCCTGTATATAGTTGAGATGTACAGAAGGAAGGAGACAAAATATAAAACGAAACAATGGAACAGTGACACAGAGATATGCTTACATGTAACAGAATGGGACAACACATAAAAAAAGAAAGAGACAGAACGTCAAAGGAGGGATTAAGAAGTGGGAAATTTGTTGACTTAAAAATAAATTAATGGTTTAAAACAACGTGTTTGTTTTATTTAATAAATATGTCAAAAAACAAATAATTGCTTTCTACGATTTTTTTTTAGCAGTCTAAAGGGCAAACGGAACCAATTGCGAATGTAATAATATGTTGGGCCTTTGCAATAATTATTTATAATTTTAAAACTGTCAATTCATGGTGGAATTCCATATTAAAATTATGTTTTTTATTAAAACTCCTTTTTAATAAAAAAAAACAAACTTTTTTCTAATTATTTATGTTCACCGGGCCAATTGATTCACCAATTGGCCGGTTTCACCTTATCACGGGCATCGTCAGACTGGCACAATTAAAACTAAATCTATGGTATAACGCCTATTATAACATAATAAAATATTTTAAAGACCCATTAAAATGTACCTGGTTACCATTACCAGTAGTTCATGTAACTACAGAACAAGAACCGGTCCGGTACAAAATAAATAAGTGGAAAAGGTTTTTTAATTAAAAAAAATCATTTTACTTTACATGAATGTTCAACTATTGCTTGATGACACTTGCTCGTACTTGTGTCGGTCATGCGTCGCTGCGTCGGACGCCTCGCGGAGTAAGGACGAAGAGCTAATTGATAATCGTAATGTAGAAAATACCCATAACAATCGATTAAGTAGATTTCTTCGATATAATGACAACGACACGATGTAAAAGCATTGTTACTGATATAATTAAATAACAATGTGTTCTGTCACCGTGGATAAAATAAATCAGCAAATATGCCACACCAGAATAATAAGGCTTCGCCTAATGGTACCGGTGGTGGCACCACCACCACCACATTGTAAAATCCTAATTAGATTAATAATTGAAAACGACCTCCAGATGTTGGTCGGATCGAATCGCGTCCCACTCCCCAGCCCCAGGAATGCCGGCCTGCCTAGTTCCCAGTGTCCACGTGGGCGGCGATGGCGGTGCGTATCAATATCAAAGTATCGATTCCTTTTTCCTTCATTATAAAAATAACCCGCTAAACTACTAAAGTAGTTTGTCAGCAGTAAATCATATTTAACATATCACATACGAGTACGTAGTACGTAGGCAGTGGAATAGAGGTAGAAGAATAACTTCAAGTACCTGCCTATAAACAAATATCGGCACATAAATATTTCAAATTCAAAAAATCTTTATTGTATAAATAAATAATAAAAAAAAGTACAAAGGGTATAGCTTATAGGTACATACTATTATTACAGTTAGCCCACAAAATGCATATTTGTTTATATAAATTAAATAAAAATACATCATATATAGAGAAGTTTGATCTAAGTAACAGGATAAATAACGTACTTGAAGTACATTTATGTGAAACTAGGCTTACGCAGAGACATGCTTTTTTATTGATCCTAAAACTTATCATTACAGATCATTCTACAGAATGTAAGTGTCCAAACATATCGTCTTTCTACACATACAAACATATTATAAAAAAACTGGATTAAAACCAAAGATATCAAACTTTTCCTGTTATAATTGTATTTTTCTTATTTAACAAAGGGTTAAATTCAACATCCATGTATTAATACAAACATGGTTTTTTTTTCTTAACAAAAAAATTATTAAAATAAACGAGCAAAGTTTTTGTATTTTATTTTATCTGGTTTTCTTTTACAATCTTATTGGTATTTTTATACAGTTGTTATTTTGAAGTGGAAACTCGCTTAATTTGTTAACTTGTAAAGGTATAGATAGGGAATTTAGATGTGGATGTGTGTATGTGAGTGAATGTATATAAACAATAATAAAAAATTAAAAAATGATTCCTTGAAAAAAGAAACGCCTTTTTTTACTGCCATTAAACTGATACCAGGTATTACCACGCACTAGCCTTGCCTATGTGGGATTTTTATATATATATATATATATATATATATATATATATATATATACAGTACACGTAGGTTTATGTACATATGTTCAGATGTATATATAATTGAATATAAAAAAATATATATATATAAAAAATGTTTATAACCTTTGTATCTTGTTTGTGTGGAATGTATGTAAAAATTATAAATAAAAATATTTTAAAAAAGTGCATTCAATCCGTGTGTTCAAAGCTCAGATAATGACTCAGAGATGACCGTACTAATAGGGATAAGTGCATTATGTGTGCATCAGTGATCGTCAGAAGTTTCAATTGTTTAAATTTCATGGTGTTAAATAATTTATCTAGTACCTATTTAAAATAAATTATATAGTATAGTATAGTTCTCCAGTGTCCGGTCTCCACGGGGTCCAATCAGAGGTAATGAGGGATATAATCACTACCCAGCTTGCCACGTGATTTTAACATTATTTTGACAATTTCATTTATTTATTGTACTTTTTAGATGTTACATTATTATTTGATCTCTATCGACTATCATACGAAGCTTGTTCCCGTATCACGGGAGTCGTCAATTCGTAATACAACGCTATTAACAAAGTATATAAATCACAATAAAACAAAACTGAACATAAATAAAGAGAAATGAAATAAAAATTACACAGTTTTGTTATGATATAAGAAAAAACACATTTTTTTCATATTGAACAAAAAACAATAAATTAACAATTCAAGGCTCCATAGCTCATGATGCAAACGACACTAGGAGCTCACAGTTAGCAAGTTTTTTTATTAAGTATACACACCTACGAATTTTATCGATCATTTTACGCCATCTCAAGTCGTGCCATAATGTTGTTATGTTGTTTGTTATTATATAAGAAAAAACACATTTTTTTCTTATTGAACAAAAAACAATAAATTAACAATTCAAGGCTCCATAGCTCATGATGCAAACGACACTAGGAGGTCACAGTTAGCAAGTTTTTTTTATTAAGTATACACACCTACGAATTTTATCGATCATTTTACGCCATCTCAAGTCGTGCCATAATGTTGTTATGTTGTTTGTTATTATATAAGAAAAAACACATTTTTTTCATATTGAACAAAAAACAATAAATTAACAATTCAAGGCTCCATAGCTCATGATGCAAACGACACTAGGAGCTCACAGTTAGCAAGTTTTTTTTATTAAGTATACACACCTACGAATTTTATCGATCATTTTACGCCATCTCAAGTCGTGCCATAATGTTGTTATGTTGTTTGTTATTATATAAGAAAAAACACATTTTTTTCATATTGAACAAAAAACAATAAATTAACAATTCAAGCCTCCATAGCTCATGATTCAAACGACACTAGGAGCTCACAGTTAGCAAGTTTTTTTTATTAAGTATACACACCTACGAATTGTATCGATCATTTTACGCCATCTCAAGTCGTGCCATAATGTTGTTATTCTAAAATTAAACTACGAGTTTATGCACACGTTAAAATGAAAACCGTCCGACGGAAATTCAAAATTTTCTATGAAGCAGGTATTTCCCATTTTCTCCCCCTTCTCCTTCCCCTCCCCAATACCTTCAGCCTCACAACAATCCCCAATTGGGAATGCCATAGTCTCACTGGCTCCAGACGGTTGGGAGCACTTTGGGACTCTTGTGCGGTATTCATATAAAAAAAAAAGTTTAGACGTACATTTCAATTCGATTGTGAAATAATGGCACATTAAAAATAAACGCTTTTTACTTGTTGCAAGTAAAATAGCATGTAGTTTCTCACAAACAGAAAGTGAAAACAAATTAGAAAGGCGTTACTAATAATCGCATATTAAACAAATGTACTATTTAAAGGGTTTGTGCGGTCCTAGAGTTGATTGTCGTTGCCAGCTGTTACTGTTACTAGGCGGCAGTTTTGATGTGGCTCCAATACGTTCCGATGATCGTATAACAATGCAGAAAACACCGACCCACATCGGATTAGCAACAGAGTATATTATATAGTAGATTCTTTTCGCTGATAACTGACAGCTTCACAGTTTCACAGCTGGTGGTATTCACCGCCAAAGTAATGTTCCTACGTGATGGGATACAATGGGATGAATTAGTTTTCACTGCATAATTACACCGAGACAATACGCGCATAACGCGACGCATTAGCTGCCTACCAATACCACATGCAAGTCTTAGTAGTGTGCAGTGTACTCGAATAATCATTTCAACACATCGAATGACTTTAATTTTTTTTACTTTCAGGAAAGTACCAGCAAAAAACAAGTGACCAAGGGACTAATTCAGGTATATACATTTCCTTTTGTTAATAGATTATGGACTTGAGTTTAATGCCTGCTGTACACTCTCAGCATACCACGCAAGTGAAGTTGACGCACGCGCCGCCTCGGGTGACGGGTAGTTGGGTAGTTACACCACACAACACAACACTCCCTGCTTCACATGCCACGTTCATACGTATACACTCTCTTCTGTTATTCCGACTCTTGTCTTCCTGGGTTCTTGGCTCCCGTCTCTGACTTCTATTAAATATTAATACGGGTGAGAACGGCGACTGGTTGAATATGAACAAAAATTACATGCTAAATGTCTGGTGCGAGTTAATATTCCTCAGTTCCCTTTCTTACCTACCATACATGACCATAATGGTAAAGCAAATATTACGAATTTAAGAAATCTAAATGGATCAATATACGCTAAGTGTGCGCGCGTAGCACAATGCCGATGTGGGATATGGGTCGCGTCAGTTGGCTCGGGCCGGTGATGAAATGAACTTTTCTCATAGTTTGTTGTAAGATCGTAATTCTCGAGTGTGCATTAAGATCCAGCGCAGCCAATAAAAGAGACACACCGCCTTGGCGGCCTGCCAGCCTCCCGTCTCCAGTATCTCGACTCCCAGTAGTCCCAGTCAGCCACCTCTTCGCCTTCCTGCTCTCTGCTCTCCTGGTAGTGATATCCGGGAACACGAGGGACAAGCTCGTCTCTACGAGTCGTTGACAGTCGTCGAGTTTAGTTATTGTTCGTTTTCTGATGAAAAAGTTATCAAAGTATGAAGTAGGTATTTCAGATGAATATAAAAATCCTTACGCCTTAATTATATGGCGGTTGATGAATACAAAACATGGCATCGTTTATTAACGAAGATACTCAAAATATAATACAGGATTGGAGAGCCGGGAAACTAATCTCCGTACTTAACCAGGGTAGTGGTATTCGCTGACCTTGGGAGCTTCCAATGTGAAGTTACCTTTACTTAAATCATGGTAACTAATGCCATCTTATCTCATGTAGATTGGGAAAACTAAGATAGCACAATTATATACATTTCACCGTACGTCCGTACAGTCTTTGCGATGGGTGATTTCTCCACATCCACTTATGTAAGGAGAAAGTATTCTCCTCTGAAATGCATTACTATTAATATGTCGTGGTTATGGTTTTACCGCGCGTACGCCTCGGAACACCTATAATATGACCCAATACATTATCTGGAATAGATATTATAATATAAACGACATTGTCTATTAAACGAGACATAATATGGATAGTTTACAAAAGACTGCGTGTGACGAGTAAACTGTCGTGCTTCCAAAACCAATATTTTATCGATTGGCTCCGTTAACCGTTAGCTAGTTGCGGAAATGATTACTGTCATCGTCTATCGAACAAAAACTTTTACTCGTTCAAAGTTTTTAAATTAAATTATGAAAATAATATTGTATTTTATATTAAGTTTTTAGAAGTCCAATCAAGACATTTTCATTATTATTATTACATCAAAGTACGATTTAAGTTCTTCTATGTACATTTGTTTTAAAACTTAACAGCTGTTTGCCCTCTGAAGGCATTTGACGACTTTTACGTAACTTTATTTTTTAAATGTAAATTTGAATCTTTATTTTATTTGGAACATTAACAGGTTGATAACATATTGCATACGAGTACATAAAAAACAAAATGAATATTCATTATCGTGGTGATGTTCTTTGTCAGAAAAAACATTAAGACAGAATATTTTGAACTCTGTAAGATCGCGAGGCTTGATTTGATTTGTAGATGTCTTTAATTTTTGATTTCAACGAATTAATAAAGAATTCCACAATAACTTATTTGATTACAAGTAGTTACTACATAGATACGTATCTTTTTCCAACAAGCCAATTTACCTTATAATAAGTGTTTGCTAATTGCAATGGTAAAATACTGCCGCTACAGTAGCAGCAGATTGTTATATTCAGTCATTTGCAGTGACGTCGAGAAACATAAATAGTCGTTAGAGAAAACGCAATTGAATAATATTATTGACTGGAAGGAGTTGTGTACTAATAGATGGGCACAGATGTGGCTTTTTAATTCATCGTATTGATTTGTCTTCGTTAATGAACATACCTCTCCATCATTGTTAACTTTTCTTGACAACGTTTTAATTTGAAATTTACGGTCTGTCAACGTACGATTGAGGTGGGTAGGTTAATTTCATATAATATTATGCACCGGTATAAACTGATCAAGTGAGATGTATCATTCGTTACGCTACGAACGAAGATAGGCGAATCAACTTAATAAATAGTACGTAATAATCTGTTCGCTGATTACATAATGCGGAGATAGAGCGAGGAATGCGACGGAAGACAGTCTCGTCGTTACAAAGATACCGCGCCAACCAATAACAAAGCGAATAATTAGATAACAATTATTTATTCATTTACGATGGCAGCAAAGCGAACAAATTCATTATCTCTCTATAAATAATACGCAATAATGTGATTTGGTTGTATCGAAGAGCAACGGACCGAATAACGGATCAACAAAAGTACATTTTTAATAATCAGAAAATCAGTTATCTGGAGGGCAAGTTGCTTGCGGCGAACGGTTGCAGAAGCTAAGTCGTTCGTTCAAGCACTCCTATTCGTTTAGTACATTCTATATTCATCAAAGGGAGAATACTCAAAGATGGATAACACTATTGAGCTATTGAGTACGTCGTGGGTCGGGCGATATCACAGGATTTATGTTTGTTGCAGGGACACGGTACTAGTACTACACGGATTAGCGGGAAGTTATGCATTCACTTTGTGCGAGAAGCGACGTAGAGTATGTATTCATATTGTGACGACATTTAACCTGCAGCTCTGGCAACCATCATTATTTAGTCATCGAACATTCATAACCAATGTACGAGTATTTACATGAGATAAGGCAATCAGCAACAAACAGTGCCTCCGGATAACAAAGAATTGGAGATAAATGTACACAAACACATTTAATTGATAAACTAAAGTTTTTAAGACAAGATTTTTGTGCATAGCGCAAAGGGTAACAATTATTTTTATAAACAATAATTATTAGCCTGCAAGTTCGAGTCCTGCCGGCGACATTTATCTTTGCTCGGAAGGTTTTTTCAATTTGGATGAGTGTTTCAGGCTAATAATTATTGTTTATAAAAATAATTGGTACACAAAGACGTTGCAAACCTAGGCAGGCCCCTTCGAGCGGAACGTTTATACAACAATTATTGTTGTTATTTGCTGACGGAAGGTGTAATATTAAATCACAATATAATGTGATGTGATACCACCGATAGCTCAATTGACATAACTTATAAACGACCACTGCAGCAGAAAGAGAAGATAGAACCAAACTCTCAGCGGAGACTAAAGTAGTCAATCACTAAAATAATAAATAAGTCAAGATGACAGACTCGACACGGGGCACGTATACGTATTACAAGTACAAAGCCGAAAGTGGAATGTGTCACAAGTCACACAACTCACGGCTGTTGATGATTCGGCCGATTCTCCGGGTAAACAGGAAGCCGGAGATCACTTGGGCGACCTTGCGCAGGGTCAGTAGGTACGTGTCGTACTGTAGCAGGCGGTGCTCCGGGCACAAGAGCGCGTGCAGCACCAGGCGCAGCGACACCTCGGCCAGCGGGCACAGCGCGCACACCATCCTCAGCGGCGCGAGACGCAGCTCCACCCCCAGCAGTGTGGGGGCGCCAGAGATCAGCGAGATCTCCCAATAATCAACTGCATTCAACTAACAAAGGAGCTGCACCGGCGACCGAGCGAGGTGCAATGTGCATTATTGCTTGTTTATCGCGCGCAACTGCGAAAAACACTTCTAAATAAAGAATAACGCGGCTCTGTACAAGCGCGACCGCTGTGGATACATATTGCAGTGATTAGAATACTATTTTTATATTGCGGGCAATTGCGCGATGTTCGGTCCCTACTTTCTACCAGCCACTAGCACTAGAATTGCACGCGCACGGTACTGAAGTATGCTTACCTCATAAATGCTACTGTAAAGCAAAGGTCAATCGAATCGCATTACTTTTATTTGGCAAATTTCATTTGCGAAACCGGGACGCGATTCAGACAAATATTATTTTTATTACTTTGATACTTTATTTAGAGATGCGAGAAACTTTGACTGTCCAACTGGGAAAATCGTTTTAGGATAGTCAAATTGACAGTGGGAACTTATACCACTGCAAGTAGCAAGTAGCTTGTCAGCAGGAGTCTACTTCAAGAATATTATTAATATAGCGCAATAATAGGAGGTGGATGCATGTTGTGATCAATCTACAAGTTATTGAAAAAATATTAAAACAGCATAACAGTTTTGTTATGGAGATACTACACTCCAATTACATAATATAGATTTAAATAATATTATTAAAATATCAGCAAGTATTGAAACAAATTGAGAAACAAAAAAAAAAAAAAAAAAAAACAGGACTACAGTTTTGTTACAGTGAGGATAGACTTAATGTGCAATAAAATAAATGAAATGGTATAATACTATATGTATATTAGGAAGTGGTTCCACTTCCAAGAAAATATTTAACTGTTTTGGAAGGAGGTCAAAAGGTCACGGAATGGTCCAGAAAGTGGATGTGTGAAAGTGATAAAATAGAAAGATGTTGAAGAATGAGAAAGAAATAAAACAGAGATGGATGAAATACTTTGAAGAGGTCTTCGAAAGCAACCCGAGTGATAGTGATTCCAGGGGCGAGTCAGGTATGAATGACGACGGGGTGAATGTTCTCAAAATTAGCATGGGTGAAATTAAAAGATCAATTAGTTGTATGAAGAATGGTAAGGCTGTTGGTTTCGACAATATTGCTGCTGAATACTTTAAAGGAAATAGCCGTATAATTCTCACATTGTTGTGCAAACTTTTTAACCAGTGTTTAGAGGAGGGTTACACCCCATTAGATTGGAGAAGGGCTGTGATCATGCCTCTATACAAAGGTAAAGGGTCACGCATGGAATGTGGAAATCACAGGGTTATTAGCCTGCTAAGTTCAGTTGGAAAGCTGTATGGTAGGATATTGATTGAAAGGGTACAAATGAAAACAAAGGATAAAATATGGGATGTGCAAGGTGCATTTAGTGCCACGACCCGCAACTGATATGCCGTATTCTAGGCATGATTTTATAATTTCTAAATGTTTATTAGACGCTCCAAGCGAGTTAGTGGCACGACCCCCAACTGATATGCCGTATTCTAGGCATGATTTTATAATTTCTAAATGTTTATTAGACGCTCCAAGCGAGTTAGTGGCACGACCCCCAACTGATATGCCGTATTCTAGTCATGATTTTATAATTTCTAAATGTTTATTAGACGCTCCGAGCGAGTTAGTGGCACGACCCCCAACTGATATGCCGTATTCTAGACATGATTTTATAATTTCTAAATGTTTATTAGACGCTCCGAGCGAGTTAGTGGCACGACCCCCAACTGATATGCCGTATTCTAGGCATGATTTTATAATTTCTAAATGTTTATTAGACGCTCCGAGCGAGTTAGTGGCACGACCCCCAACTGATATGCCGTATTCTAGACATGATTTTATAATTTCTAAATGTTTATTAGAGGCTCCGAGCGAGTTAGTGGCACGACCCCCAACTGATATGCCGTATTCTAGACATGTTTTATAATTTC
>JAHDVE020003232.1:0-18718 GCA_022606495.2 Halesus radiatus
AATTCAGCGAAAGAAAATTAGAAGTTAACTCATTACCATCTGTTACACGAATTCGACAGCTGTGACATAAATTTGTATTAGGAAAAATCAATTGCAATTGAATTTTTTTTCCCCAAAGCGCGAATTTCTTTTCCAATTTTTACGACGAACTGACTTTATGTCAATTGCCGAACATAATGAGAATTGAACTCCTATACCTACGAGGAAGGCAATTTTTCACATCTTTACAAGTTATATGAATTAATTAATATTTTTAAATGATATAGTTTAATTGTCATTTTAGACTGTAAACTTTTTTTTCGTGACGACATAAATAATGTCGCTAATAAATCACTAAAACTACATGGCGGCATCAATAAAACTACAAACTATTTACTGCTCACTAGTTCGCCCTCATCTTGAATTTGCCGGTATCATTTGGTCTCCTTTCTCCACTCTCCAGAATGTCGAGACTTGTTAACTCAAGTCAGGCCTTGAAATGTTTGGTACCAGTCTAAATTATTTTTGTCGGGTTTTACGAAATGTAAACTCGAAGATTAACATTTAGAATATCTAAAATCATGAACTCTATGAAAATCTCTTTGCATCTTTCTTTGAGCTCGAATGTTCCCTCAAATGTATATTTTAGTAATTACTTGATTTATGTCTTACGTAAGAGCTGGTTTTTTAAAATGTATTTTGCGTAATTGGACGGTCCGTCAATAAAATAATGTTTGGATTCATATTTCTGGAAATATAAGCATGAAAGACACACATTTCACATACTCGTACATGCGAGTATATATGTATTTTAAGACAATTAGAAATAGTGATTTTTTAAATTATAAATTATTTTTATTTGAATACCGCATAAGAGTCCCAACTGCTCCCAAGTGAAACTATGGCTTCCCTAATAGGGATATGTTGTGATGCTGAAGGTAAAACTCTCCAATAGCTCAAATGTCCTGAAAGGATCCAGTTCAAGCTCTGCTGGATGGTATTTAAGTTACTTAACGGAATGGCTCCGGTTTACTTGTCGGAACTGTGTATTCCTGAAAATACTAATTCACAGCAGTCCACCCTTAAGGTTAGCAGCGTTATCCGCTATAGAGAGGTTGAAGGAACTAAAACGCATACTAAGTTCGGTGATCGTGCTTTCGGAGTATCAGGACCCAAAGCCTGGAACGAACTGCCGCATGACTTAAGAATGATCAAAGACTCGACAGAATTCGGGGTTAAACTTAAAACTCATCTCAGACAATCATATCCATACATGGAAGAAATTCACACGTAAGTTGCTTAGCTAGGCCATCCGGTTAGTGCTTACCTAAAGACACTTAAATAATACGTAAAAAAAATCACATACCGGTGCGTAAATGCGTTCACAACCCGCAACACTGTAAATAACTAATTCTTAAAATAAACGTAAATATCTATTAAAAACTTCTTAAGCTTTTTAAGGTCATTTTATAAATATTGTCCAGTCCTAAAAATTATTAATATTTCAAATAAATACCATCTCTTCTTGTGCCACCAATTTCACAATAATTGTAATATCAATACAAATTGTACAGTATCTGGAAAACAATAATAAATTACCTTCTACACAGTGCGGTTTTAGGAAAAACCGAGGTACTTTAGATGCAATAGTAAAGTTGACAAACATAATTACAAAAAACTTGGACGCTGTTAGAAGATCCTTGGCAATATTTATTGATCTACAAAAAGCTTTCGACACTATTGATCATAAAATATTGTAATTTAAAAAATTGTTACAAGGGGTAAAAGGGGAGAACGACTAGACAGTGTAAGGAAGGAGGAGAGGATGGGGCCCCAAGTTGGCCGCTAGTATTAAGAGCAATGGGGTGAGGCCCCTCGATGCAGCGACAGTATTAAGATAGGAGGAAAAAGAGTGCTGGTGAAATGAAGGCAGTTTAACTCACCTCGAGGCCAGAAGCAGGGCTGATCTCAGGTCCCACCGTGGTTAGCTCAGCTGGTAGGGCATCTCATCTCCTATCTCAATGTCGAAGGCCGGCCGCAGCCTTATGTCGGGGAAAGGTAATTAACTACTCGAATGATGAGATGTGTGCTTTCTAGTAGGGGTTTATTTACAGGAAAACATTTACAAGTAATCACATACGGGGTTTCAAATCTAGGGGCTGATCCTACTCTAATCTGTTTCTTAATAATCTCTCTCTGAGGAATCTCCGACCGGACATGTTATTCAAGGGCACAATTATTATAAGCATATACAAGAGGGTGAATTCAAATCTACTTACATGGCGGTCGGCGACAGCAGTCACGATTCCGTTGGTGTAAAGAGTGCAGACTAGAGACTCTGGATATCACACGTACCATGGCAGACCGGACGCAGCGAGTCATTGCACTGGTCACTGGCTTTAATATTTATGTACAATGTAGAGGTAGCAAGGCGTTTATAAAGTACTGATGCAATAGCGGGCGGTTACGTGCCCAAGGCACACCGCACGCAGCTGAAGGCTCTGTGTCTGGATTAGGAATGATTGGCTGGTGATTAGCACGCCGTGCTGCCGCCGGAAACGCCGTGCTGCATGTCCCGTACGCTATCTCATTGTTCAATAATGATGATGGCCGGCGAGACGTGCCGTTATTGGTTGGAGTGCCGATGAGCGGCTAGATGTATCTTTATTTAACTAGCGGCTAGAAGTATTATTCTTCCAACGAATTGTGTTACGTAACAAAATAAAATCAAAATTTTGTTTACATCACTTTTATTTGTTATATACTTTTTGCCGACCGGGTTTCGCCACTACCGTATCTTCTTCAGGGCATTAATAATTAAATAAATTTAAATAAAAGTCCAATTCTTAAAATATTCCCAATAAACAAAGTACACGCCCTTCCTTGTCAGGTACCTGCTCCCCTCGCACCCTTGGCCCTACACTCGCCAGGTTTCATCGATCTATAAACATGTTATAGCAACCGATGCATGAAACTGAAACTTTGAACACTTTAAGTAAAAAAAAAAGTTTATGGCAGGCGTTCCTCAAGGTTCCATATTAGGTCCAATTTTGTATACTATTTATTTATCATTTATTAAATACATTTTTAGACATGTTAAGCACTTTGCGTATGCGGATGATTCTGCTTTGGTAATTTCTAGCAGTGATTTGCAAACATGTATGGACCTTTTCCAAAAATACTACATTGAACTTTTACAATAGTCTCATGACTCTGGATTAATTATAAATGCAAAAGAAACTACATTGATGCACATAAGATCCCCAAATGCAAAGGTATATATTACACCTGAAATAAAAACGCATACTTCAGATTGTTTACACAATGGCATTCGTGTAGATGTGAAAATGTTGAACTTGTGAAATCATATGTTCATTTAGGTGTCATTATTGATTGTTTTTTCAAGTGGGATTTACAGATAAATAAGGTTTGTGTACGATTAAGATCAATAGTTAGTAGATTATTTAGAATAAAATTCTTTGTTCCAATCTGTACACTTCGAATAATTTATTTATCATTAGCGGAATCTGTTATAAGGTATGGAATTACAGCCCGAGGACTTTCCAGTAAAACAAACATCAATCATGTTCAATCAGTACAAAATTCATTGGTTAAATTATTAGCTCATAAAAGTTTATACGAACAAAGGCATAATATTCCATGCTTTTATCAGAGTCTCAAAATTCTTTCAGTTGGATTAATTCTGTGATACAAAATTATATTTCAGCACATTAATAACCCTATATTTAATACAAATAGACTAGAGCACAATTACAATACTCGTCTCAATTTTAATGAAGGATTAATGGTTCCTAAGCATAAAAACAAATATGGACAAAGAACTTTAGAACACATGATTCCTAGGTATGTGACCCGCTGAAATAAAAAAAAACTGTATTAAAACTAAACCATTAATAAACACATTAAAAACTTGGCTAGCTGAAAGAAGATGTTTGTATTAGAAAAAAAGAATATAACTTTATTTATGATTTATTGCTCTCGTTTAGGTTTTTATTTGATTAATTTTTTTAATACATATTTTTGCAGAAATATTTTAGAGTAATATTCTTGATAAATATTTATGTTTTAAGCTTGTTACATATGTTTTTTTATGTTTTTATTTTACATATTTTGTAACCTTGTCTGTACATTTTATGTTTTCAATAGCAAGCTCCCGTTTGAAAAACTACAAAAAAGTAGTTTATCGGTCCTTTTTGAATTGTATTTTTTCTCTTGTAAAATTAAATTAAAAAATAAAAAATTTAAAAAAATGTGTATCTCAGTTCATAGTTTAGTAATATACTGCCTTGAAGAAGCGAATGTCACATTTCCAAGTTACCGAATTATATGAAAATATAAAATATTGTGTTTGAAATAAAAAAAGGAATATCTGAAACAACACTGTAACTATTAGAGAGCTACTTATCAGGACGATAGCAGCATGTACAGATGGGTGGAAAAACTAAGGAGTTCCACAGGGAAGTGTCTTAGGACCACTATTATTTCTCATCTACACAAACGAAATTTCTGCTCTAGTCATCAAAAGGAAAAATAATAAGCTTCGCCGATGATACTGTAATGATATTTCATGAAAACAATAAGTCGTTAGGTAGAACTTATAGCACTCCAAGAGGTATGGACTATGTCAATTTTAATTCCAATTTTACCAGAGCTAAGGTAATAATTACTTCGGGCACACAGATACGCCCACAAAACACTTCTATCGATGTATGTATATCTCTTCGGTGTATGTGTATTATATTCTATAGTTTTATTTTTTTACCCATTTATTTCCAACATTACTTTAAAATTAATGATTTTCAAAGCTGGAGCTTACAGGATTCGGTGTGACATAATTATTAGAGGCGATATGGGTTTAGTTAGTAGACAGAATGAACGGAATTTGTGTTCTTCGTTATTCATGCGGTGTTGTCCGTGCGTTGTTTCCATTGCATCCAATAAATCTTATTTACGGAGCTTTACAAGGGATCGGGACATTAAATGGGAAGTGTCAACTTCGAATGCGACAAATCATCGTAGTTAATAACCAAACAAAATAGGGTAAACGAATGGAACAATAAATTATTATACAATAAAGGGGTGTCTAAACGAAGATCAATTAATTTCTTCGATCATTATTTCGATAACTTTTAATAAATATTTTCAGTAGTGTCCCATGGTTGCGCCGGTTACCGTTCAACTTGAATAGCCTAATAGTTGATTTGCGCTATAATATGCATCCTAATAAAACCTACCCAATTGTAACCAATACCTAGTCTATCGACTTTACCCCCATCATTGCCCGCTACATAGCACGATCAAGTGAATCAAATACTCGAGTCGGGCCATGTCAGAAGTCGGAGTAACAGAAGAGAATGTATGAGGCGTTGTATGAATGTGAATGAAGTAAGAAGTGTATGCCAAGATCGAGTTGTTTGGCGGTTCGTCCTCTCTGCCTACCCCTGCGGGGAAACGGCGTGATGGTTAGTTAGTTAGTTGGTTAGTTTTGTCCGCTGTGATTTCGTTCACTACCCATTAATTTCGCACCCGCAACCCGTTGCAATAAAATTTATGAACCCGCGCACCCGTCCCACTGGAAGAAATTTACTCCATTTCACTGAATAAAAGTCTATAATTGCTGTGATTCACTTTAATTTCTAAGATTAAAAAAAATGCTTTCAAAACTTAAGCTTTCTTATCTTTAATGTTTTAACATAATTTTATTAATTATTTGTATAATTTAACCCTTTGCGGAAAACGATACAAGATTTATACCCTTTGTTTTTATTTAGCATTCAATCCTTGTTTCATGAACATTCATACATACTTGCTTTCTTACATACTCTTCTGTTATTAGGGCCTCTTGATTCGACCCGACTTAGTGCATGTTATCATATACCCGAAAAAGTGCAAAGTAGATAAAAAAATGGAGAACTCCACCATTCATCGTTCCCTTGTCAACCTAATCTATGTCAACCCGTTTGCTGCAACCATGTTTTGAAAAAAAAAATCAAACACGAAACGATTTGTCATTCAGACTTTCACTTTATGGTTTCTTATCTCTTTTAATTCTACTGTTCGAAGGTACAGACATTGAAATTTGTTTCTTCTAAAGCTACATGAATTTCATCTTCACAATTGAATATTACGTTGAAAGTATTATTACATACGAGTATGTACGTATTTGAATGCCAAGTTTATCTGGTTACACATCTTCATATCATTGTTAAATATTATTATTAAATAAATAACTAACTAACCTTCACGCCTTTTCCCTGCAGGGGTAGGCAGAGAGGATGGACCGCCAAACAACTCGATCTTGGCATACACTTCTTGCTTCATTCACATTCATACAACGTCTCATACATTCTCTTCTGTCATTCCGACTTCTGACATGATGCGGTGAATTGTTTATGCCATGTTGACAATATTTGACGAAGAAAATTGTTTTTTTTTAAAATTAATTTTGAAAACTAATAATCAAACCCACATATACTCGTATATATTTAGATATTTTATTACTAGTGTCTCTTTTAATTAAAAGAAAAAAAGATAAAACATTCCCAGGTTACGAATAATCTGACAACATTTGAAAATCTCATATTACTATCACGCTAAGCGGAAAATGTTGATTGTCTCGTGGTGGAGGACTTAGCCAGTCGAGGAATTGAACTCACGACGCTTGGGTGGGAACCCGACGCGCTACCAACTCTGCCACTGACCGGTCTCGATTGTGCTACGTCTTCTTCGAGCATTCTCATGATGATTATTCATGATTTTTCAGTACACCTGCTCTGTATGCCTAAACCACCTAAGTATTCCTTTCTCAATCTTAATCATTACGATTACCTTGCATTCTTTCCGGATCTTAATATCTGTAATACGGGCATATATGATTTTACACACATATGCCTCAAGAATCTCATTACCACAGTATTCAGTCTAATTTTATGCATTGTCTGCCAGTTTCATTTAATAATAACAATGAAGTATATACAAAAGTTAAAGGGATATAAAGCAGAAGGCTCTAATTGGTACAAAACTATTTGATGGTTTTTTTATGATTTCATAATATTTCATTTGTCTACCGAGAGGTGTGTGCCTAAAAGGTTTTTTTCCCTTTAGAGCTCCAAACACGAAACTGACGGAATTGTTTACCCTTGAAATAAAGGTTAGGGAAAAGGCTTTTTGAAATGATACAAGCCTAAGCCCGTGGCTGGTTGGGTATGATAAACCGAATCTTTCGAGGGCTGCCAAAATTTAAGGACAAATTTCATCAATTATTGTGGACATAAGATTGTGAGATTTCTATTATAAATAGCAAACTTAAATACCAACTAGACAATATTTCCATCATTATTGACATTAATTGTTGTCGTGTGTAATTCGCAGAACGATATTTAGATTTTAACCAAATATTATCATGTTTTTTCCTCGATAGATGTGTAATTATTTTGTGGCGTTTCTGTCCATAATTATATATTAAATACAGTGGTGTAAACGAAGTAGTCCTAATTAATTATATTAATAATGTTATTATTTAAAAATGGCTTTGAATGCCGACGAAAAAACTGACGCAATTACAATTAAAAACTAAAACACTCGCAAAGCTTCATTAAATTTGGTTTCATTCAAATGTTAAAAAAATTGACATCTTTAGTAAAGAATTTAAATGAAGGCAGGTTTAAGACTTGAAAAATTTATTATCAAGGAATTTTGCAATTCATAAAAAGTTATTTGTTTTCGAAAATAATGTTTAATTCTGTGATTTGCACTTTAAACAGATGGTTTCACTATTGCGAAATGATTAAATTACAACGAGAAAACCCTCCTTAGAAATTTTTTAATAATTGGAATGTACGTTAAATTATAAATTAAAATTCGAATTCACGTAGCAGAAAGCTTAGAATATAGAACAGGAGAGGAAGTGTCTAATAACACAAAGTGAAAAAAATAGAAAACAAGTAATTTATAGTGAGTGTGCTTAAAAAAATGCAAATCTGTGAATAAAAGCAACAAAAATGGAGTATTAGGAAAATAACTATCTAGCTGTCGTTGAAAGTTTCTACCAAAGTTGCGATTCAATTTATTTTCTTTATTACCTGCTAGGTCATCGATATATAACACATTTGTGATATAGGTTTAATTTCTGGGTTCTCAAGTAGCGCATGTGGCAGTGAAAAAAAAGAGGGTTTTGGGAGGGGAGAGAACATTTTGAAGAACATTTCAACAGAACGTCGAATGATGACGCAGAGCCCACAACGTTATATATATATATATATATATATACGTTTATTAAGTTATGGGGTTAAAAAAAATAGATATTTAAAACATGTGTATATCCACTATTGAAAATTGATTTCCATGTCATTTATTATATATTACTACAGTTTACCATACTTGTCAGAAAAATGCTCTTAATTAAATGCAAAATTATACAAACAAACATGCGTTTTATTTAATAAATTGTTCGATGGACTTAAATACAGTATTGAAAAACAAAAATGAGTTTTATTTCATAAAGGAATGGGTTATGAAAAGTAAGATATAATAATTATTGTGGCCCCCAAAAGGCCATCAAATAATGCCAAACCACTGAATAATACATATTGGTAACCGAGGAAACGGAACGGCGTCGCCGCCATCTTGGCTGTCATTTTTTTGCTGGCGGTTTGGACAGATAGTTTTATTCGTACGCTAAGTCCTCTCTTTTGTATTTTACTTAGTCATTGGCAGAAAGATCAACCAAATATAAGAAAAATGGCAGTAGTACCAGAAAACTGTGTTTTCTCTGAAATTTTAAAGATAAGAACTTACGCGTTTAATTTAAATCGCTTAAAATGTAGAATAAAGTATTTTATTAAATTATTACTTTAATTGCAAACATCAATCAATCCTTGCCACGGTATATTTATAACATAACACGGAAACATCAAAAGGTCAAAAACAGCTTTTGGTATCTAAATTCAAATGTCGGAAATTGTCGGAATTACGGTTGGGGTCATGAAAATAGAATTACTAGGTCAACGCAACTATTGTCAGCTTGCAACGTCATTTCCACACAAGGTATACAGTATTGCAATATCCAAGGCCTTTTAAAATGTCTCACAATTTTCAATAGTTCAATATGAAAAACGGTTTCGTAGCAGGAATAATAAGTAACCAAAAACTGCTAGACAATGAAATAAATAATAATGTAGTGCGAGCCCTCAAATCGGATCACGCGGCTAAATGGTTACGGTCATAATATAATAGCGGCTAATGGAAGGATAGGCTATCTACCGGCGTGCCCTTTGACGTACTGAGCACAGTGTACAGTGTACAGTAGACATGGGCGAAATTGAATTAACGAATTAAATTAATAAATTTAATCCCATGTCACACTAGATCTGATTCTCGATTTGATACCGAATTAATTCTTCGTTCATTAGCTTAGTCCTTGGAACCCTACGATTTTTTAATGACCAACACCATAATTACGGTGCGATTACTATGGGCGTCGTCGTAAGGTCGCCTGATATATTGTGCAGCACTCTATCCGTATACGGTAACGTATGGAATCCCTCACCGTAATCCATAAAAAAACCGATACGTCATTGTTAGTTCGCAGTCCGCACGAGTCCGCAGCAGCAAAACGCCTCTAGTCAGCCAGTCAGTGATTCCGAGCAGCGCGTATTCGCTTTCGCAGTCCATATCGTAGTTCAAGGAATCAAGAAATATTCCGTATTTAGTTGTGACGTCGTACTCGCGACGTCTCTGGTCCATCGATATTGAGTATGTCCGTACTTGGTCCGCAGAGGACACTAGTCAGAAGTTCCTAATTCATTCCTCAATTCCCTCGGCGATTCCGTTCGCCGTTAGTCCCAGCGCGGCCAAGCAGCTAGTTTCAGTAGTCGGGTGGGAATTTCCGAACTAATTAGTACTCGGGTGCATCGATGTTATACTTGGTCGATGGTAGGGAATCTTCATAATAAGGTAAAACTTATACTGATTTCATCCATCATTTTATGTTAAATGTCGAATTGAATGTCGATCACTTTTGGTCAGCTTTTGTTTGGCTCGTAATATTGTCTTTAAAATCGAAACCATTATTTCCTGCGTTGAGGTGTATATTCATTTCTTGTATTATTTATTATCTAGTTGATTAAGATTGTTATTTTGGTGTTTATTTTGTTTTCAAGTTATTTCCAACACTAGCGCAATTTGCAATGCAAAAAATCCACAGTTTTTATTTATTTATTTATTATATTTGATTGTAATTAGATATTTTTGATGGCATGACATGATTACAGCGCGCTTGAGGTGATTTTTCACAAAAAGCGGCGCTATACAAATCATCCAATTATTATTATTGTTATTATTATTATGAATGACGGAATTAAATTAATAAATTAACAAGACTAGGTGAATCAGACTGAATCGATTATCTAGTGCGAATGGATCTGCTCATGTCTAGTGTATAGTGTACAGCAGCGTTAGCCTCACAAATGCTAGCAGTCCGCCTTATCTAGGCAGGGAAGGGTGAGCCGCAGCTATATGAACTCTCTTAGTCCAGTCACACTGGAGCCATTCTCTCTCTATGGGCTCCTTTGGGATAAAGGGCCGCCGACTCTAAAAGGAGACTGCTATTAGCCACTATGCGAAGGGCCATTTCAAATCCCAACCAATTAATGAATACAAATAAAAAGTACAAAGGGTTGGGACCGTTATCATGAAACGCCCAACAAAGTGATTTAAATTGCGAATTTATGAAGAAATTCAAACATATTAAATGAACGTTTTCAATCGTTAATAATTGAGTCATTTTTGACAGGCCTACACAGAAATCAGAATTATGACTGGAAATTAAACGTTGGTTGTTTTCATAGAAATCATCAAAATACTCACTTAAATCTTAAATCAAACTCACCGATTCGAAAATTGATCAACGTATTGCGCAGAAGGTCAAACACTACTTCCTTTGTCGTGGAGGGGGAAGGCAAGAGAAATCCATCCCTTATCACGATTTCCATGGATACCGGTTGAAAATCAATGGATGAACCAAATTCTGGTTCAAATTAATCGATCGAAAATGATTTGAAAAAATTAAAAACCTTTCTAACTTCCTTCCACTTGTCCATTTAAGACTGGGCCGGTTTTACCTTACAACGAATACCTTCCGACTGGTACGATATAAACTAAATCTATGCTATTCATAGCATTTAGTGTGTGAGCCGCATTTGCTCTATCTAATATTGTATATTTATGATGAATAAGAAATGTTTTATTGCTGACGAAACGCCTTTAAAATTATATTTGAAACTACTTTCGGGTTGGTTTATTACCTTCTGGAAGACGGATTACAATGTGCTGTTGTGCAACAATAGGTTTTGTCAATACAAAACCTATTGGTTATCATGTGCTCGTATATTGCTCCAGCTTTATTTTGCAGTTTGTTATTTCTGTGATCTCCGTCTAAGTTAGTTTTATAACGGTTTTTGTGCTGTTGTTATTAATCCTGTATTACGGCCTTTATGGACGAGGGGTAAGGCTCTCGACTACGAATCCGAAGGTCGCGGGTTCAAATGCCGGCGTGCGCAAATAATTTAAAAAAAATTAATTGTGCTGTTTCACAATTAATTCATTTAAAAATAATATGTAGTATATTTGCGCACGTTCCAGAGTGGAAGATACTCTCAGTATCGCTTGAAATGGCTTTGAGCCGTGTTTCGTGACCAGATCTGAATAGCCAGGTATTTACCCACCTTCCTGTTCCCCTTCTCCCGGGAAAGGGGATTGGGGATGCCATAGTCTCACTGGCTCCAGACGTTTCGGAGCAGTTGGGACTCTTGTGTGGTATTCATATTAAAGTATATATATAATAAAATTTACCGAATCAAAGGAATCGATTCATTTACGAAATTCATTCCATTTATTAGAATTATTAACTATGGGCGAAGCAATAACAATTATGATGGACATATATTTATTTTGCATTTAGCACGTAAATAGCAGTGAAATAGAAACTCAGTGTTTTGCAATACCGTTCAGGATACCTGTAAGAACATAGCACCTAAACTAATAGCTTGTTTTCGGCCACTTCGTAAATATTGTGATGGTATGAGTAAGTACGCTTTGCAAATCTACGAGATTATAAATTATATTTAAATGTAATTTATGTTTAATAAATAACGGGTTATTGATACAATCGCGTTTAACCGTAGGCGGTGGTGCGTTTTCGCCTTTGCAAGTGACTTCAGTATAGCAGTACCTACACACTTAACTGAAACTCAAAGAGTGGAAAGAGAATCTTTGTAAAATGAAGGTAGTTAATAATTCAGTTTTACGGCACCCTTCCGAAGTTTATAAATACACTATAAATGTTGTTAAAACATAGGTATTTTTACTTTAATCGAACGATGCCTAAAATAAAAGATATTTGTAGATGTTGTGTACTGTGAAAGGTTCAGGTATAATAAACCGCTAAATTGAGAAAAAATGTATTATCGAAGTGAAAGATTAAGGGTTAGATCCGAAAATCAGTCTCGACCCTTTTGTTATTTATACATTTTGGAGTTAGGACTGAACCCGGATGGCGCTAACAAAAAGTTGTTGAAAGAAGCGAAGCCAATAGTCCACAATAGAGTGCTGATACCAACCCTGATGTATGGCAATGAGCATGGAACTGGAGGAGGAAGGATGAAAGTAGACTGAATGCTGTAGAAAAGAGATCTCTAAGGCGAATATGTGGTAAAACTATGCATGATCGTGTGAAAAATGTTGAGATTTGGAAAGAATGCAAGGCTGAAGTAAGCGTAATGAGTAAGATTACGAAAGGAATGCGTAGATGGTTTGGGCATGTAGATCGAATGAACGAAGAAAGGAGTATAAGGAGAACATATGACGCGAATGTGAATGGAAGAAGAAGCTGGGGACGCCCGAGGAAGACTTGGCACGAGCAAGTGAATCAAATACTTGAGTCTGGCCATGTCAGAAGTAGAAATAACAGAAGAGAATGTATGAGACGTTGTATGAATGTCAATGAAGCAAGAAGTGTATACCAAGATAGAGTTGTTTGGCGGTTCGTCTTCTCTGCCTTCCCCTGCGGAGAAACGGTGTGATGGTTAGTTAGTTAGAGTTTCTGAAGAGATGAAAGTGTCTAAGTACTTACACCTGTCAAGTTTTTACAAGATAATGTTAGTCCAATTTAATAAATAGTTTTTGATTAAAAAATGAAGAATTACAAATATTTTAAAAAGGGGTAAATAAACTGCCAAATTAAAAGCCGGCTTAGATTTACTCGTGTCTATATCATTCAATATCCGCAGTTGAATTTCAGAAAATTGATTATTCCAATTCAAGATATGAAAATGCTAATTTACCTCCTTTGAGTTTGTCGGTCTGTGGCCTGAGCACAGTCTGATGGATGATTGCGTATTGCGCGTACAGTGGACATTGCATAAATATACTTAATGTAATGGGAATCGTACGAGAAAGAATTACTGCTCCGCCTTGTAGGAAGATTTATATTTGACGGGGATTTATGCGGGGCTAAAGACCACTCGGGCATACAAACGCGCCGACGCCGGATCGAAAGGGTTAACTCTACTCTAAACAGATAAACTAATATTATGTATTCACAAGGTCTCAATGTTGGCCTAAATTATTGGAAACTTATGTGCAGGCGACCATGGCAACAGACGATATAACGAAGGAATTATCAAAGTACCTTTATTTGCAATGGTGGCCCCGAGTTAACAATAGTGAATTCACAGATTGGGATAGGGTGTAGATTGATAAACGCATACTTCTTCAATTCTCGTTGTTGATACCGAAAGAAGAGGTTCATACAAGTTCATCAAACTCTTACGCCAGTGCGGTACGGAATCATGTATAGGCGTTATGAAATTTAACATAACCTTACATTATTTAACCAAGTAACTCTAACCTATACTTATTAGAGTTGCAAATGTAGGAATAAGATAGAGTCGAATTTTACAACTGTAAAAGCAAACGTAACTTTTCTCTGAAGTATTCCCGTAAAAAAATAATCGAGTATATTGAAAAATTTGTATTAGGTATAAACAAAAAGTTGTGTGAATTCTCCTTTGGATCCGAACCAACGATATCCATTTCCTTCGAACGTCAGTAGGTACAGGGTACGGGGATGTTGTAAAACTTGAATGCTCGAGAGACTGCCACATCGATCACGATTCTAGTTAAATTCGAGAGGCAATTTTCTAGATTGATACCTCGTTAAATGACTAACAACAGCATAATGCTGCCCATTCTGCTTTATTATTCAGACCCGATCCTGATTTCGGAGAAGGTGAGCTACAACTAACCCACGGCATGCAAATACTTTGCAAATTACTTAGAAAGCCATGAATAATCTGATAAACATGACAGAATCTCATACGGGGAGATAAATAATCATAGGTCGGATTACATTCCTGCAGAATCATTCATCATTAAACATTATTCTCTTACGACATAAGAGGTTCAATAGAAGAATGCGGTCTAAATAAAAGGGAATTTCAGTCTAATGCATCCATGTATGTTGGCATATTTAATGTCTACTGATAAGTATTTCCCACATCACGCTTTGATGAGTAAAAATACTATAAAACTGAAGTACAACAAAGGTATCTCGGATACGGTATCTATTATACAAAGTCATAAAAAGTGCTCGTCATGCAACATTTACGAAAACGTATTGAAGTGTGACAATATTTTATAGCATGAGATGCCGTGATTAAGCGTGCATTAAGCAGCATTAAAACAAAGAGTGGAATCAAAACACAAAATCTGTTTTAGAAAAGAAAATCATAAATGCAAGAGATGTTAAATCTAGACAGATTGAATGTAAAACTCACCAGAAAGTCCCGCCTTATTGATGCTGTTGGAGCTGGAGAAACCTGGGATCTTCTTCCATGCCTTTTTGCTCCAGAATCCTCCAGTCTTCTGCGACGAGTTTGAATCGTTATTAGCACCGTTTGCCATTTTGCTCGACAAAATGTTATCGTCCGATTTCCTGGAGCACGTGTTGTTACAATCAATGGGACGCAACTCCTTGTGGTCCCTGGGATCCACGATCTTCACTCCTCTGCCAGAGCCGTAGATTACAGCGGGGGGAGACGCTCTCGGCAAACTGAGAGACCCTCGAGGCTTATACCTAAGACTGCCCACGTAACTAGCACCACTACTGCTTCCGCTGAAGCCACTGTCCAGGTCCGGGGGGTGGCAGCTCGCCGGGGAGAGCAGCTCGTCTGTCGGGCCCACCCTTAACAGTTCCTCTAGGTTGTCCCCTCCTTCCGCTTTCTCGGAATCTGGGGACTCCGACTCCGGCATCAACATTGCTTCTACAGACAAATTTAATTCACCTAATATTCTCTTATGCCTATTTTCTACCCTCCTCACTTCTTCCTCTACGATACTCTGACTTAATGATATCATTGACTGCTGGTGTGCCGTTCTATGTTTCTGGCACGAATTTCTCGACCCGTCTGTAATTTCTTCATATATGTTTTCTTCAGTTCCATACCTAGTTAAGTAGGTATGCCGCACGGTTCTTTCTTTTGGTAATAAACTTTTTGGTATATTTATTGTTGCTTTTTGACAACAATTATTAGTACGGGAAGAGCCTGGAGCTGAAGAACTAAGTCTGCGGGCGTTGGCACCGGGTTCATAGTACGCGTAGGAATAGTCTCCGGGCTCAAACCTCTCCATTGTGGCCGCAATGTTGTCCCTATTCCATTGGACGGAAGGATCTTTCTTTCCAGCAGACAGGGCCGCGAACCTCGCCGGTAAGATTTCGTCTAAATCTCTTGCGCACCTTTCGTCTAAAGATAAAATACTATCTTCATCTTCATTGTGTTTTTGCAAATTTTTACCTAGGTACTTCTTAGAGTTATTATACCTGTGGTTGCATTCAGTAGGCGAGCCCTCGTCTTTGGGAGGGTAATTGTGAACTTCGACCGTCGTGAGAACATGCTCGTCTGCAAGATACGACTGACACATTCTTGCATCTTGCACCGGTTCCGAGGCGGAGTGCGCGTGATGATGCCTGTGATGGCCGAACGTCTTGGACTTCTGTACGTCATCGGAGTAACACTTTGAATGGCTCGCGGGCCCGTGGCGCGAGCTGGTGGCGAAATGGTTTCTTTCGAAAATTCTTCTGTCGCAGGTTAGGTCTAGGTAATTTCTACGGTTGAAGCCTTGACAGGATTCTTCTTCTCGGTCGTGGCATGAGTTTTGATGGTGTTGATTGTAGTGGGCTTCTTCTCGAAGGCATTCCTGGAGGTCATACTCCCTGGGATCCATGCGCTCATCCTGGGGGAGGTTGTTATTGTGGTTGAGGTGCGGCGGTGGATGGTGCGGTGGGGGCGGAAAATGCAGCAGGGGTCGGCATGGGGCCTGCTGGGAAGGGTGCGGGGGAGGGGGGTAGCGCGCGCAGTACAGGGCCTCAGCCTCATCCACTGGTGACATGACGCGGCGTCCGCACCGCTGCTCCATCGCGCATCTTACACCACCGACTGAAACAACAGACAAACAAACATTAACATCAGGTTAAGTACATTTGAAAGAGCGCAATATTTAATTTCTCCAGATAAGACTAAATCAATGAACACGCTTGATGGATCGAGTAAATATTAGTATAATGCCTACCAGCAGTAATCGGATGAAAGTGTTGCATGACTCCAGTTTATGAGTACATGCCATCTAAGTGAAGAAAACAATTGATTCTAATAATAACAGTGGTGGAGATAATAATAACAGTGTCATTTGGAAAAGATCTTAACTGGATTAAAAACTCTGAACAAGGAAAGGTAAAATGACAAACATCTGCTTATAAACAATTTAATATAGTTAATTTTTGTACTAAGTGAATAAAATATATTTAATACGTTATTAACTATTTGCCGCATCCCCTTCGGGCTGAATCCTCGAGTTTTATCGTTGGCTCATAAAGCTGAGTGATAAGTAACTTAATCTTTAATATTATCTTTTTTTTAGTACTCAATTTTAATCGCATTCTTTCCTCATAGCACCAACCAGCACCTATCAATACATATAAATAATCTCTTTAAAATTAATTATTATACCCTTTTCTAAATATATTGTATTACAATACTATGTAAATACTAGCTTTTTTTATAATGACACTGAAGATGAAGTTCCTAGTTGGGCAGTCAAAGCTTTCCTAAATGTTGATGTTAAATAACGTGCGCTTCAAATAAATAAATATTATTATTTTAATTAGAGTAGTCGGCCCCCGCTAGTCCTGGGTCGGTGAGTACAAATCATTAGCGTGCGTCCCTCTCCTAACAGGCCGAAATTATATTTATTTGTATTTTTATTTCAATACTCCATTACCGGCGCTTCTCCGTGCATTCAAATATCTCATTTTTCATGACTAATGATTTGTTTAAAAATTCTGACTGACAAATGACGAGTGGTCCGCGTCACATAAAAAAAAGTGACGGATTAACTGTTACCAAATTAAACGAAACGAAACTCATAACGAGTTACGAAGGTTTTTGTTATATTTTGAGATGGAACCTTAACGGTCGTTTGTCACGTTAATATCTTAAAATAGAAACCCTAGCGATTGTTATTACAATTTCAAGCTATTTTGGATTGCCCATACCTTTATTTTGATATTTTAGGAAAGGTTACACTCCAATTGGTTGTCTCCGTTTTACATGTTTTTAAAAATAACGATTGCCTTAATAAAATACAATGAAATGAAAACAATAAAAGCCGCCTTTGATCCTCGGTAACGGTCGCTTCGTTAAAGACTTGACAAAATCCTATAAATACTCTAAACATAAAAGAGAGACAAAGACAACGAAACTCGTCACATTTCCCCATAATTGTTGGTTGGTTCCCTTCAAATTAAAAAAAAACTTTTAACTGGTGCTTTTACGTTCTTACATCTGATAACCACAATAACATGACGAGGCAAAATGAATCACAGAAAATCTCAAAAACAATGAGAAAAAGCAATTAACTTACCGTTATTAAAGGAAGCCATTTGGAAGAGCAAATTGAAAGCGGTATAATTAAAACACGGGCTGTAGTTTTTATTTTAAGCCTGAGAAGGTCTAATTAACTACGATTCTAGGCACAACATACAATCTCTTTAAAATCAACATCACCGTAACATGCAGTTCCAACTGTAACCAGACTAAGTGATAGTTAAAGTTAAACGGAACTTGGTCGAAATGGTTTAGAATGCAGCGCGGCATAGGATCCCTTCTTATTAATTAATTAAACTTCACGCATTGTTCATCGTTATCCTAATGTTACTTTGATTGGACATAGACATTACGTCAATTTAAAACAACAACACAAATTCACCGGACCGTGACAGCTCAAAAGATAGACAATTTGAGATTCTAATAATTTTTCAAGCGAAAATACCAAGACAAAACGCACAGCTTCAACTGAAATGAAAAAAGGTATTTCGAATAAAAATAAAGGTTTTCGGAGAAGCGGGTCTTAGGTAACATAAAACATAAACATCTCGTACATTACCTAGAACTAGAGATTACTTAAATCTCACCTCGCTGGTAAAATTTCTAGAATCTGATATAGGATTATAGAAAATCGTTTTTCATGAAACCTGCGCTACTTTTATGTTTTAATTCATCCATTTGTGTAATAGTTAAGTTAAAAATTTAAAATGTTATATCAATATGGGTATTTGTTTTTGTTTCTTTTTTTTTAATTTCCGAGAAATCGACAGTCTGTACAT
>JAHDVE020003233.1:0-43967 GCA_022606495.2 Halesus radiatus
GGAGCGCGGCTTTCCAAAAACCGTTAGAAAGCTGATAGATATTTCACAGTATTGATAATAACAATAACAAATTTACCCTCGGGAAACTATAGAAGTATTAGACCGCGGGAGCGCGGCTTTCCAAAAACCGTTAGAAAGCTGATAGATATTTCACAGTATTAATAATAACAATAACAAATTTACCCTCGGGAAACTATAGAAGTATTAGACCGCGGGAGCGCGGCTTTCCAAAAACCGTTAGAAAGCTGATAGATATTTCACAGTATTAATAATAACAATAACAAATTTACCCTCGGGAAACTATAGAAGTATTAGACCGCGGGAGCGCGGCTTTCCAAAAACCGTTAGAAAGCTGATAGATATTTCACAGTATTGATAATAACAATAATAATACTTGGGTGACTTGTATAGCGCCGCTTTTGTGAAAAATCAACCTGTAAAATTGTGCTGTGGGCGAGTCCGTGTGCCCTAAGTTCAGCTTAATGTTCCTCACTATGAAATTGATCAAATAATTTACAATACTGAAATTACTTATACAGGTGAAAACAATTTCATTGGCATGTATGTTACATGGAAAACATTCAGTTGAAAGCTCTTATATACTTTATTTTAATCTTATTTAGATATAATAATAGTAATTATATCGCATTATCTTATTTTCTTTATACCAAAATAACAAATAATGATATCCTAACTGGGATTTCCCGTTCTAAGGATTTCAACTACAAAGTATGAAATTGCGTTATATTAAATTGATGTGCTTGTTGAAAAAAAAACTTATAAGGAGAGGTGTTTTAAGTGCAGTTGAGTGGTTTCGGTGTTAGTCTGTATGGGTGTGAATATATTTTCTATTTCAGATCTCCCTATGTAACTTATGCAGTGTTTTATTTGATTTTTAAATTTATTATGGTTGTTGAAAATTTTAAAGGATAGTGGGATTATGTAGTACAGTTTAGTACCATAGCATATGAAGTTTTTTTGTCCAAATGTTGTGTTTGTGGTTCCTTGTTGTATGTGTTTTTGGCTCTGAGATCTAGTGTTTCTAATATGTGTGATTGTTTTTATTTCTTTTTTTGTATTTATGAATGTAAAGTAGTATTATTTTAGAGAATAATTGTTTTATTAAGATAATGTTACGTTTGTTGAAGAATTCGCCAGTGCTAGTTCTTACAGGGACTTTAAGTATAATTTTCTTGATGGCTTTTTGTGTTCTGATGAGTAAATAAAGAATATTATCATTAGCACTGCCCCATCCGATGATACCATATTGTAATAGTGACTGGCAGAGAGTCATGTACATCTTATTAAATGTTATGTTTAATTCGTAGAAATCCATTTAATTTTTTTTTTCATTTAATTTAAATCATGTTATTATTAAGTTCTGCAAGTATCTTTAGTTTTTACTATTGTGACAGCTGTCTCGGCTTTCAAGTCTATTTCCAAACTGAATTAAATTCAAAATTATATGTTCACCGCTTCTCAGTATGTTCACATTATCAAAACAATATAACACATTTAAATAAATCAATTAAGAAAACATTATCACAAATATTATTATTATTACAAATGTTAAAAAAACTCAGACAATATAGAATTTTAATTATTTTCTAACTAAATCAGTTTACCTGTAATAAATCATTATTTTTAAAACCCCGTCTAAATTAGAATGGAGTGGGAGTAAATAAAATCATATAAATATGTCGTCACAATGTGGATTAAGCGGAGTTTGAAAATGGCCTTGAATGCCGAAATAGCTGTCACAATAATACAAACTAAAAATACTAAATAATAACATAACTACAGAACTTAATAATAACATTATTAAATTTGATTTACATTAAATTTAAAAAAAAACACGTAGATCTTAATCATAATTTTTTTATACTTAGGACATTCCTGATTGTTTTATAAAAGTAAATTAAAATGTTTTGATTTAAAAAAGTAATGTGGTCAGTAGTGTATTTTAGATAATAACGTATTACTCATATTTATAATATTAGTTTACATAGAAAATAAAAAGATACGGTCTCGACTCAGACACGAATTCAAAACCTCTAGTCCATAGCCAGTCCCGGATATATAATGAGTTCGTGTCTCAGTCGCGACCGTATCTTTCTGTTTCATATTTTCTTTGAAAATAATTTATATTATACAGTTTTAACATTATAGTTTTAACATAATGCATTTAGTTGTAAACTAATCCTTTTTACTATTTGGTATATTATGGGTAAAGTAAACATGCACATTGACTGTAAATCGATAGCAAAGCACACGTTAAGTTTATCTAATTGGACGTAAAGTCAATATTTTCACGGCTCTGGTGAAGTAATCCGGTGAATAACTTCACCTTGATGGCTATTATCTCGTATCGAACCAATCGGGTAATCCTAGCATTTTAGTCCAAAAGTACAGTGGGATTAATTCTGGGTAATAAATTCACAGATTATAGTCTTAAACGAGTATTTATTGACGTATTGACTGCTGACAGGAATTCAACATCCAAAGAACTTATAGGGAGTAAGCGCGACACGATACCGGGTACTTAATTAATTATGTAATCATGCAGAGTGGTATATTTCACCGTGGAACCACGCTGAAGCGTTGCCATGTCTGGAAAATCCCTAGATCTAGGGAGAACCAGATATTTTCACGGAGAAAGGGAGTTTTTGCTAAAAGATGAAGAAATCTAGGGGATTTTGTAATCGACGGAAATTCACCGTAAATACCCCTTTTTACAGCAAGTATAAAGATTCTAACACTTGTTTTATGCGTAATATTTAGTCGACACCAAAACCTATGTTAGATTTGGTCGCCAATTCACCGGCATAACCAACATTCATAAGTTTAGGTATCCATAGTATAAATATAATATATGTAGGTAGCATCGATTGATCCGCCCGACCTACCACAACCTCGTGTTTAGGCCCAATATTGATAAAAGGGTGACCTTTGACCTTTAAAACGCATTTAAACCAACCAGCGAAAGAAAGATATGGTAAACGCGTTATAGAAATAGTTTCTACTCACGATGACAGGCAAGTTCAGGATGAGCAAAAACAATGTTTCAGCTAGCAGAACTAAAATTAGTTTAAAATTAGTACTAAAATTATTATTAGTTTACCAATAGTTTAGGTAAATTTTTAACTAATGGTAAAGATAAAGAAGACAGTTTAGGCCACTCGGGCATTTATTCACTTCAATGTAATGATTGCCCGGCGTTCTATGTAGGCAAAACGTCGCGTAATGTTAATATCCGTGTAAAAGAACACTTAAGATGTCTAAATAATAATGGGTTCTCCGAATTTGCTTACCGTCTCTTAGAAACAGACCACACATTCAATAAAAATACAGACACTAGTTTAGTGAATAAAAATGGAACCGGCCTTCGACTAGATAACTTAGAAGCATTAGAAATAAGGAAAGACAAAAACACTAATAGTAGACTCATAAATAATCAAATAAATTTAAATAAAAGTCCAATCCTTAAATTATTCGCAACAAACAAAGTACACACCCTTCCCGGTTAGCATGTACCTGCTGATCTCCCTCCCTTGGCCCTTCACTCGCCTGTTTGTATCAATCTATAACACATGTGCATTTTAGTTCATAGTTTAGTTGTATACTGCCCTGAAGAAGCTACGGTAGTAGCGAAACCCGGTCGGCTAAAGTATAAATAAAAGTGATGTAAACAAAGTTATTGTTTTATTTCTTAAATTAAAATTGAAGAGCCTAGGTCAATGATAAATTAGATTGTTTCCAGATGCTAATGTACTTGGCACCATAATATATTCGTGTAAACATTTTGGCCTTTCAAGTGACAGTGTTTCTCTTAGATAACAGAATATTTGCATATCACTTTATCGTTTGAAAAGCAAACAAAGATTTGTCGACTGTCGAATCCCCGTGGTAGATAATAGTACTGAAATACAATGGTTTAACTTCAAATATGCCGGAAATTAGCGAATATTTCCGAATGATTCCCAAGCAACATCGAATGATTCAGACGATTCGCTAACTAACAACCTATCTGCGCTTTTAAATTCCACATTATTTCTGTAAATATTTACACATTTAATGCAAACTGAAAAATGTTTTTAACCGTTAACCACCAAACCTATAACCAACCAAAAATTGGTTCCTCAGTATTCCTGTCTGTTGGCAATCTGCCTAGCCGCAAACTAATATCGACTTGACAAGACATAATAGCAATTGTACACATTTTAATTATTTTCATTGTTTAAATATTTTCAATTATCATTACTTCCTATACAATATAATGTACTTCCCGTTATATTATTATGCTCTATAGATGTATCTAACAGTGGCGTGCATTGTTCTGTGACCAAAGTTAAGCTGTGAGTAGTTTTTTTGTAAGTTCGGGTATAAATAATGCCCATTAAATATTTAAAAAAAGCCATTTCATCATTATTTTCCGCTATTTTTATTTTTTATTCATTTCTATATAATTTTGATATTTTAAGGTAAGATATAATTTTTTTTAATCAAACTGAATATTCGGTTTTTGTCAAGAAATCGAACCCTTTTACTTAGTGGCTGTTTTTCTTAAATTGACAGCACGCCTAGCTCGCCCCCGCTCCTCTTCTTTTTTTGTGTCTTCACCTTGCGTGTTAGGGCATCTCTATTTATTATTTGATATATGTTCTACCTATATTATTATTTTTCCTATATAATATATAAAACAGATATTCTCCTACGTACCCCGTATATTTATACTTTAATGTATCGCCTTTACGTAAAAGCTCTCTTACGCATATAAATCAATAAACAAATAAGTTACCTACGTAATTGAATATCAAATAAAACGTTACACTAACTAAGAGGACTCAAGACCGCTCGTTGATGTAAATATATTGAACAGACACTTGTGGTAACGCAAAACATGGAACCGACAGCAGTGTTCCAATGCAGTATGGTTAGGTCTTCAACCAGCAACTTATAAACAGTGGCTAATGATAATGATATTGATAATAATATAATAACTATATTTACCGTTTCAGGGTCTGATCTGGCCAGAAGGATTGCCCTATCCGGTGAGACTTCCACGTCTGTTGTGTTCAAAATATCCTGAAAAAAATTAATAAATGCTGAATAATTTGTAATAATTTTTTTTTTAAATCCAAGTTTCATAGTTATGAAAAGTTTTGGCACAGGGTAAAACCAGTCAGGGAACTTTTCAGGCAAAGTTTCACAGTTATGAAAAGTATTGGCACAGGGAAAACCAGTCAGGGAACTTTTCAGGCAAAGTTTCACAGTTATGAAAAGCATTGGCACAGGGAAAACCAGGCAGGGAACTTTTCAGGCAAAGTTTCACAGTTATGAAAAGTATTGGCACAGGGAAAACCAGGCAGGGAACTTTTCAGGCAAAGTTTCACAGTTATGAAAAGTATTGGCACAGGGAAAACCAGTCAGGGAACTTTTCAGGCAAAGTTTCACAGTTATGAAAAGATTGGCATTGGCACAGGGAAAACCAGGCAGGGAACTTGGGCAGTTTCATAGTTATGAAAATATTGGCTGGGGAAAACCAGTCAGGGAACTTTTCAGGCAAAGTTTCACAGTTATGAAAAGCATTGGCACAGGGAAAACCAGGGGAACAGGGAACACAGGGAAAACCAGGCAGGGAACTTTTCAGGCAAAGTTTCATAGTTATAAAAAGGGTCGGCTCAGGGTAAAACCATCAGGGAACTTTTCAGAAAAGTTTCACAGTTTTTAAAAGCATTGCCACAGGGAAAAACCAGGCAGGGTACTTTTAAGGCAAAGTTTCACAGTTTTTAAAAGCATTGGCATAGGGAAAAACCAGTGAGGGAACTTTTCAGGCAAAGTTTCGCGGTTTTTAAACCTTAATCCCACCTTTTTTCTTGTGGAAAATAATAAATATCGGGGTACAGTATCGTATGTTAAAATAACTTATATTTACTTACCAGTTGGCTATTGGTGATATAAAGAGTAGCAGTATTGGCAATAACATCGAAAATGTAAAGATCCTCAGTTTCAGCATTTTTGTATAGGATATCTTTTTCTGTGAAAATAGGAAAAATATATATTTAATAGATTTTTACTAAATGGAGGACATTCACATATTTATATTTCGCGTTTTTAATACACTCATTTCTTGCGTTGATTTAATTATAGGTTAAATACAAAATATACGATCGGATAACACAAAAAAAAACACCAATAATATTATTGGATCCACGTAAATAATAAAAAAATTATAATGCCGTTCGAAAACTATATTTGATGAAGTATAAAATCACAATTTCAAATTCCCTGCGTTTTCTATATTCCACAGCTTTCATGTTTATAATAAATAAATAATAATAATAAAATGTATTAATATGCGTTTCTACAAAAAAAGTAAAAGGGGAAATTCAAAATTTGTGATTTCAAAATCTGGTAGAATCATTAGATTTGGTCAAAATGTCAATTCGAAGTACCTCTTAATGGTATCGATCCACAACCATCGTTCCAAACTTTATGTTAATTACTTGTCACTTTTACATTCAATCTCTCGATCGTCGAAGGTTGATTTACGAGCAGCATGTCACAAGTCAGCAGTCGCCAGTCAGCAATCACCAGTCAGTGTGGCGAGCCAGTGAACCGGATGACCAGTCAGGTGTCCATAAATCATTCAGTCAACTGTCAATCCTCCGGGACCGGGACACTCGCATCCAGAACACCGGCACGCTAGCAGGCCAAACAAAATCCCTCGGAAGCATTGATCCATGAGAACCGTTTGCTTTTTTTTATAAAAGGGGTAAGGTTCAGATCGATTTGGAAAATGTTAGTAAAATTTACATACCTATTGAAGCTTTTATTGGGTCCTGAAAGGAAATGAATTCAGTTTTTTTTATAAAATTTAATGTAAATCAAATTTAAAAATGTTATTATTAAGTATTTTTAGTTTATATTATTGTGACAGCTGTTTCGGCGTTCAAGGCCATTTTCAAACTAAATCAGTTAAGAAAACATTGTCATTTAAATACCGGGAAAACACATTTTAAATCTAAAAACCTAACAGAATTGCGAATTTTAATTGTTTTCTAACTAAATCGGTTTTACCGATAATAAATCATTATTTTTATTGCTTGGGAGTAGATAAAATCATATAAATAAGTCGTTACAGTATGGATCAAGCCAAGTTTGAAAATGGCCTTGAACGCCGAAACAGCTGTCACAATAATAAATCATTATTAAATTTGATTTACATTATATTTCATACAAAATTAAATGAAGTTCTACGATTTAAACACAAAAACAATTAACTAATTTAGTTATTGAAATAAACTAACTAACCAAAGAGGACGGACCGCCAAACAACTCGATCTTGGCATACTCTTCTTGCTTCATTCACATTCATACATCGTCTCATACATTCTCTGCTATTATTCCGACTTCTGAAATGGCCTGACTCGAAGATTGAATTGATGAGTAATTGAAATGAATGAAGATTGTAAATACGAAATGGTATATCGTACACTTAATGTCATAATATTGTAACTACAAATTCACATAATAAGCATAATAGATTTAAAAAAAAAGTGTGTTTAAATAAGTACATAATATTATAATAATTTTAAAAAAATACCTCACGTAACAAAATTACTTCTTCAAACATTAACTTCGTTTCTTTTAATGTGAATAACTAGTTTTTTTTACAATAAAAAACCTCCCGGATAAAGGGACTATATACTATTTTAGATAAAAACGTGTTTTTGTGGAATAATGATCTTTAAAGCAGCACGCAGGTGCTTGTCTTTTATCTTTTATTTAATAACGTGTGCATTTGTGCAAATAAAAATCCATCAAAATTCTGAATTCTTGTAAAAAATTAATAAACATCAAAACAGACATAACCACCCTATAAGAAGAAGAAATTAAATAAGACTTCAAACAAAATCGCAAAACTCATTACTATATAATGAAAACTCATTACTATATAATGAGGAATGAACTGCGCAAGATTTGAATGATCAAAGACTCGACAGAATTCAGAACTAAACTTAAAACTCATATTTTTAGACAATCATATCCATAAATGGAAGAAATGCACCAGGAAATTGCTTAGCTAGGCTAACCGGTTAGTGATTACCTAAACTCACTTATAGAAAAAATTTAAAAATTTCACGCATCGGTGCGCAAATGCGTCCACAGCCCGCAATACTGTTAACAACTAAAAGTGTCAAAAAAATAAAAATGTCAATATCCGTTTAATATTTTTGCAATAGTAAAAATTCTGACTGAATACCATTGATTCGTTCGGACTAACCTATACATATAAGGTACATGCATTATTAAATATATCGCTAATCAATGTTTTTCTACAAAATGTTAATTCCAAAAATGTTTTTGATGTTGTGACTTGTGTTTTCTGGTGAAAGATTTCTCATTTCGTCTTTTTCTGTCAATTTTTAACTAAATAATTCGTGAAAAATGTTGCTAATCAGAGCGCCGCGAAAACACATTTACCCGCTGCCACCTCTGGACAGCTAGTGGCGATTTGACCTGTGTAAATAAGTATCCCGCTAACTAGATAAAATAGGCAAATGCGAGTTCGTAAATTTATTAAAATATTGCACTTTTTCAATTATTTTTTTTTTTATATATTTCAAATTATTTAATAATATCTAAGTACAAGTGGGTGAGTAAAATATACCGATAAGTACGTGCGTAAACAAATAGACAAACTGAAAGAGTTTCGTAGCAAAACACGTGCTCCGAATTTTTTATTAATGATTTTATTTAAAGTAAAAGTGACTTTCCTAAAAGTAACCAAGCTAGATAATGTATTGTTTTATAATACTGTATCATTAGGTGATACGAAATATGTATGTTTTATAACAAACGTTCGTTTGAAAATGTAAAAATCTGCGCAACGACCAATGGAACAACTTTATTACATAAAAATATATTTGTAATTTTTCAAAATTTCAAACTTACTTTGCTAAATAAAATACCAATCTGTCAAAATCAATTTATGTTTTTTTTGTGGAAAAGAGTCACACGTCTAGAATTCGTTTCAAAAATGACTATTTTTCAGATGTGGCTGGTTATATCACCTTAAATAAAAATTCGTAAATATTGAAGGAGAGTTGACGCCGTCGTGTTCAATTTTTATAATCTGACATTAAACAATAGTTGCATACAAAGTGCCAACTGTAAATATTAAATATTCTAAATATGTTGTTTGGTTCTTAGTATGGGTTTTTTGATTTAAAAAATACCGAATCTAAGAACATAACAACCTATTTTTAAAATTCATTTTATGCAATTAGCTCTTTTGACAGATGTCAAATCATATTAACAATATTAAAAGATGGCGTTAATTCTCTTTCAATATTTACCCGTTTCATTTTAATAAAGTAAAAAATTAAGTGCATTATTTTGTATTTCCCCATATGCATATATTTAATTTTTATTTTTATGAATCTGAAATTGGAAATATTTACCAAAAACTGAATGGATAGTGTGTGTAACTGCGATAATGTGTGTAACTGTTTTTGAACTCTCCCGAACAAAATTGATTTATATGTATATATATCCCTCTTCCGGGGAGGTCTGTAATTTACCAACACTATTTTAACTCCGAGTCATCAATATTATATTATCACTAATCACTATTGCTGTAATGCAAGTCGTGTGTTGGAAATGTCACTTAATACATAATGCATAATTTTATAACGTTTACCCGTGTATTGCGTAATAAGCGATTTAATAAATAAGTCAGCATTCCAATTAGACAACATTGTGACGACTTGCTTATATGATTTTATTTACTCCCACCCAATTCTAATTTGGTCGGTGTTTAAAATTATTTATTTCCGGTAACAGATTTACTTTGAAAATAAATCAAAATCTCTATTCTGTGAGGTACTTACATTAATAATGTGTTTTCCCCGTATTTAAATAACAATGTTTTCTTAAGTGATTTATTTAAACGTGTTATATTGTTATGGTCGTGTGAATATGCTGAGAAGTGGGGAATAAATATTTTTTCTTACTTTATTAATTATTTTTTTTCCTAATGGATCATTCGATCGTTTATAAATTTCAAGTAAATTTAATCTAAGACCTTTTCTTTCAAAATGTAACGGTTTAGGCTCGTTGTTGTCAAGAGGGACGTGATTATTCAATAAGGTATGTTTTCCTAAATTTGAAAAAGTGCTTTTATTATTATAACATCGTATATAGTCTATAAATATAGTTGAGAAAGGCCTTCCCGTCTGCCCGATATAGATAGCGCTTCAGTCGGCGTGGTCACATTTTAATTCATATATCCCACTATTATTTTTAACACAGTTTGAAAATGGCCTTGAACGCCGAAACAGCTGTCACAATAATTTAAACTAAAATTCTTGCAAAACTTAATAATAACATTATCAAATTTGATTTACATTAAATTTCTAAAAAAAATAAATGGAGATCTATGAATTAAACACAAAAAGTAATTATTGAATGAAACACTAGTATATATTGATTAACTTGGCGGGTTTGCGATAAGCCGACGTAGCTCAACGGTAGAGCATCTGACCGGCAATCATTTATTTAGACATTTATCTTTTCTCGGAAGGTTTTTTCAATTTGGATGAGTGTTTCAGGCTAATAATTATGTTTATAAAAATATTGGTTACCCTTTGCGCTATGGACAAAAATCTGGTCTTAAAAACTTTAGTTTATCAATTAACAAAAACAATTATTCCGTTGGAAAATAAACATTTTGTATCCAATTCTATCCATATTAAATATTAATTGAGAAATTGATGGAATTTGGCGAGTGGTTAAGTTTGTCAATGGAAATTCTATAACAAAATAGTGAAATTTTAATGCTTACGAATATGTAAAAAATATCTTCATATCGATTTATGATAGTAAAACTATCTCTTGTGCCAAGAATTAAACTCTTACGAGAATATTAAGATAGTTAGAGGCTACCATATATTCTGCAAAATTGCCATTTCAGTGCCAATAATAACTGATTTGAACCACAAGGCAAAGACAAATACGAGAGACGTGAACTGAGGCAAATTCTTTTTCCCATTTCCCACGACCGGTGTCAAGTAAGTCAAGGCTCGCGGTGGAGGCATCGGACGGATAACATTTTGACGCAATAAAAGATAAGTACCTACTCATGTGCAATAAAAAATGTAATAATGCATATACCGTAGACAAAAAATATATTGATCTGATACGACGATGTTAAACTCATTTGTCTACCATTGAAATGTATTTCTAATGGCGACTCATATGGTATTACTCCAACGTGAAATTAATTACGAAACTACTGCAAACTGATAAAACTGCTCGTGAATTTTGTAAACAAATACTGGTTTATGTTGAAAGTGCGCTTTATTTTCGGCTTGGATTTTCTCGACAAAGAATTCAACGGTAAATAAAATCTAATAGATTATTTCAAGTAATTATACATGGTACCTTTGAACTTTCAAATTAAAACCCAGAAATACCCTCTAAGCGGCAAGTTAACATCTTATAAAAACTAAATTTTTCAATAAACTGTTATACTGTTTTCATTTTTTTTCCTACTTGTGTATTTGGTCACAATATGCATGCACCTATACTGTTATATTATTAATGAAAATAAAACAATAATTTTGTTTATAACCACGAGAATTTTATTTAATTTTATTACGACCGACCGGTTTCGCTTAACATAAGCATCTTCAGGGTACAAAAATTAAACTGATCAAAAATACATAGTGTGTGTTTATATATACAAAATAGAATAACAGAACATAACATAGAACAGAGAAAAAATGAAATAGAAATCTGACATAATAACAGAGAGAAAGAGACAGAAGTGTACATAATGGAATACCAAGGGATACCTGAACAGGTGATTATGCATTATGTAAGATGTTCTTTAATTCTAATATTGACATTGCGTGTTGTTTTGCCAATATAGAATGCTGAACAATCATTACAATCTAATTTATATATTCCCGAGTGACTAAGCTTGTCGTCTTTATCTTTTGAGTTGATTAAAAATTTACCTAAATTATTATTTGTATAAAATGGTGCTAATATTCTTCATAAAAATGGTCATGGAAACAGATTGAATAATTTAGAATCACTAGAAATAAAGAAAGCTGTTAAAACCAAAAATAAAATTCTTAATAATCAACTAAATGTGTCCAATAGCCCAATATTAGGTATATTCCCTATAATCTCGTAAAATTTCCCATCCCATAATCACCTGTTCAGTTATTCCTTGGTATTCCATTATGTGCACTTCTGTCTCTTTCGCTCGGTTATTTCTATTTCATGCTATTTCATGCTATTTCATGCTATCTCATTTTTTCTTTGTTCTATGTTATGTTCTGTCTTATTCTATTTTGTATATATAAACACACACTATGTATTTTTGATCAGTTTAATTTTTGTACCCTGAAGATGCTTATGTTAAGCGAAACCGGTCGGTCATAATAAAATTAAATAAAATTCTCGTGGTTATAAACAAAGTTATTGTTTTATTTTCATTAAATATGTCTAACCACAAAGTGACTGCTTTCTATCAAAATATGTTATATTATTTATTTTATTTGAGTTTTTAATCCAGCAGGACTGGGTGGATAGTGCAAACCCAGTCTGCCATATCACATGAAATATATACAATATAAAAAGAGAAATGAATACAATAAAATAAATTTTCAAAATAAATAAGTAATAATAATAATAAAGGTAAAATAATAATATAAAAACATATGAGAAGAAAATGAGAAAAAATAAATAATAAATAAATAATTACGAAAAGATAGGTACATCAAAATAAAATAAATAAAATGAAAAACTTAGATGATAGTAACATAGAATAAATTAAATAAATTAAATTTAATAGATCGTCTTCAGGGTGGCAGTCGCATCATCTGCATCCATCGCTCATTGAGTGGAGAGCTGAGCCACTCGGATGCAGCCACGGCAATGGCGTTGGTTGACTTCCGTGTCCTGCCGCAGAAGCTGGCTAGTCGGTGGCGAAGTAGGGCGGGGAATGAGTGGACCTTCCCTTGAGTGAACATCGTCGTGGCACTGCAGAACCTTGGAAGTTGCAGAAGTTGCCTGTATGCGTTGTTGTAGCACACTCTCAGCTTGTCCCATTGCGCTGCTAAGTATTGCGACCACAGCTTAGATGTGTATAGGGCAGTGCAGTATGTCTTAAAAAGCAGTTTCCCGACATCGTCCCTACAGAGGTAGAACCGCCTTGAGAGCATTCCGGCGCGTATATTGATGGGTCTTATTGGTCGTTCCATATCTTCCATATCGTTCATATCTTCTGTAAGTATATTCCCCAGGTATCTGACCTGCGAGGCCACAAGCAGTACTCGTATATTTCCTTCTAGCCAGATTGATGGAATATTTAGTGGCTCCTTCTTGTGTTTAAATACAACTATAAGTGATTTTTTCGAGCTGTACAGCAAGTTATGTGAGTTTGCGTACTCTTCACATATTCGCACCAGTCGTCTCATCGCATTAATCGATGGTGCGAGCAGCACCAGGTCATCGGCGTAGTTGATGTTATTACTCCTTTTCTCCGCAGATATGGCAACCAGTCCCTGAGTCGTTTAGCTCTTATTGGAGGTCATCAATGTATATATTAAATAGAGTGGGAGACATAGTACCCCCTTGCCTGACTCCGCTTTTAAGGAATAGGGGTTTAGAAAAAGCTCCTGCCCATATTATTGCGCTACATTTATAAGATGATTTTTATTTATTGTTGTATTATATAATATTGATAAACTAACCTACTGCTGACAAGCTACTTGCAGCGGCTTAGCGGGTACAAGTTCCCATTGTATGCAATTAATATTACACAATAAATAATAAAAATACGGAAGAGAGGGAGCGCGCTAATATAAACATGGCTTTGGGGCGTTAGCGATCGTTTCAAAAATATTTATTAAAATACCACATATTTAGATTAGAGCAAAAATCACAAGATTACTGGCTTAAGTAGCATTTAAAGAGAGGCTGTATTTTTATTTATTTATTGTCCGTAGCATATTAAATAACAGAACCACACGTGTTATTTATGTTTTTCGGAGCATACTTAGGGATTTTTCGTATGGGGGAATTTCATATAATTACTTTTTCAAACTAGGCACCTGAATAGAGATAACACATATTTTTTAACGTATGTGAAAACTTGACGTTTTCCGGGAAATTCTTTATTTTGTGATTTGTAGTTAGCGCTTTCAAACTATTTTTTGACGATGGACTTAAAAAATAGGTTGTTATAATTCTTTGTACGTATTAATAGAGAAATAGCAATGTTACAAAGTTGTTGATTTTTGAGTTTCTCAGTAAAACAAATCATTCTGTATCAATATCATGTATACTAGCGACGCCTTTTACTGCAAAATTGAGCGTGTCTAGCTACCAAGACAAAGATCGCAAACTTTTCTTAGTCCCTTCATATACAATTGACTACAACTGAAAACACCCTGTACAAGAAATTTATTCCGATACTAGATTAAAAAAAACCTTTAACGAGTGATCTCTCGGCAGATAAAAGTATCATTATATTTATTTTTAATGATTTCAATTTTACTAAATAAACCAAACCTTTTTTTTTGTACATGTACCTTTAAATAACATTTGTTTTGTTTCTATATTAAATAATGTACTACACATATGTTATAATGTTAACAAAATAGATTATTTTATATCTACACTATTTGCTACAACACGGCCCAAGCTAGCGTAGCAAGTAGGGAACAATAAAAATAATAAAAAATGTTTAAAAAAAAAATTAAAAAATGTTGAAAATATTAAAAATGTAAAAAAGGTAAGACAGGGTAAAAAATTTGTCAAAACCAAAACCAAACAAAACCAATTTAACGTTAAACACAATGCATGATGAAATTTATGTAACAGACCTGATAGCCAAGTGCCGTTGAAGCCTCGTTGCGAAACGTTAACACTCGCCGGCATCAGATCTTCGAGGCTGAAGTACTTCTTGTCAGCTTTCCCGAGGATTGGCACCGCTCCAGTGGATACCAAGCCGACCGCAAAGGTTGCCACGAGGATTCTCTAAAACGTATAAACATACAACGTTGACTTCAAACCGTGAATATAGAGTATGTTAGATGGGCCCTTCGTACAGAGAACTGATCAATAAGAGATCTGAAAAGGGCTATGTTCAACTAATAACGGCCGTTCTTCCTTACCATACTGAACAACTGTTGAGAGGAAATTTTCCTCAATACTGTTCAAATACACAAACATGCTCTTGAAAAAATGTCACCGAAATGTCAAATGTCATTTTTGGTTTGCATTCTATTTTACGGGATATTTTAACGCATGCGTTTCTGAAGAATAAAATATTGTTTTATGTATTAGTTTTTAAAACTAAGATGAGTTAATATCTATTAAATCATTGTAGAAAATAATATTAACAGAACCTAAATGAAACATCAAAACGGACAAAACGATAGAAATTAAAAATATTTCAGTCGCATCTGGGACTCGAACCCAGGACCTCTGCCTATCCGGGGCAACCGCTTAACCAACATAGCTAATGAGACCAGTTCAATTTATGTCATCTTCATCGATATCATATCTCAAATTCAATATTTATTTTCTGTCGTTTTTTTCCGTTTTCATGTTTCATTTAGGTTATGTTAATATTATTTTCTACAATGATTAAATATTAAAAAATATTTTTTTTAAATCTCAATAAAAATAATTAATAATTAAAAATTGAATAATCTCTATTAATTTTACATTGAAAGTTTTTCTTTAATATCATTTTATTGTCTATAAAAGTAGGCGGGCACTCTTTTATTGTCTATGGAAGTGGGAGAGCACCTTCATAGAAAATTTAGGATGTTCAATGATAAAAAAATTCTTGGAAACAGGCAAACAGAGCGAATGCTCAACAAAATTTTGGCTGATCGGTGCCTCAGATTGATCATTCGAAAAGTCGGGAAGAACGGCCCTAACTATTTGATATTATGATTGAGGTTGATCGCTGAAAACAGTATCACCTGTTTACATAAACGTACGATGTATGCATTGTAAATGGGTGTCTCTAAGACAATCAACATTTCTCATCCGATAAGTGATAACTTGATAATCCTATGGAATTCTTCTGTCACCGAACTACAACCTTAACTACTGTGCTAATGCAGCAAAACTCTTGAACGCTGAGTTCTGGTGTCATGAAAATTCCACAGATTTTTCTTTCTACAATTTCTTGATCAACGCAGCTATTTTAGGCTTAAGTAATTTCGGTCGTAATATACAGGTTTGAAATATCTGTCACTGTCAAAAACCAAATTTTTTAAATTGTTCATAAGAAAAGGGCGTGTTTAAATCTTAGGTGATTTACAGTCAGATAAATTAGTAAACACTGAAAGAAACATTAGTAAACACTGAATGAAGCAAAAAGAAAAATTCGGTGCGATGGCTTATTTTTGCGTACAGCCACAGAGCAAATTATACATAAGGGGAAGGAAACAAAATAAGGGGGTCGAGGGGTGAGCTAGGTTTGCCGCCAACTTGTGTAAAACAGCAACTAAGTAAAAAGGCTTGTTTACAAAATAGTACAACAAGTTGTTACTTTCATATTTTATTTTAACATGGTTTTAGTAATTTAACAAAAAGGTCACTGCTCAGCTATACATTCCATAGCCTGGAGTGCAGCTGCTTTTCAGCAGTGCCTATAGAAATTATATGGTTTTAGTAATTTGACAAAAAGGTCACTGCTCAGCTATACATCCAGAGCCTGGAGTGCAGCTGCTTTTCAGCAGTGCCTATAGAAATTATATGGTTTTAGTAATTTGACAAAAAGGTCACTGCTCAGCTGTACATCCAGATCCTGGAGTGCAGCTGCTTTTCAGCAGTGCCTATAGAAATTATACGAAATGTCAAAAACCGAATATTTTACAATAAAAAACACATAAATTTGTTGTAGACCACTTTTATGGTATTTAATTTATGTGTTTTTTATTGTAAATTATGGCGAGCCACAAAGTTAATGCTTTTTACAAATATGAAAAAAGAAACCGAATATTTTATTAGGGTTTAACCCTTTTCAAAAATTTTTTGTAATTTGCAGTCAAAATCTCGGGAAACAAACATGAACGATAGTATACTAAGCGGGTGTCAAAATGGGTGTCACTTAACCTCTGCCTCCAGCCCTTGAAATTATACTTATTAGTACTAATTCTGACGTCAGTTCATACAGCTTATGGTGAGCGATAGGAGTTTGAATTCGGCCAACTGGTTCCACAGGTCGACTAATGAGTACGTAGAACTTCCTCTGATTTGTTTCCACCAACTCAGGAAACATTTTAATTTTAATTAACGACATTGTTTACATACTAATAATAGTGTGTATTTAACTACTAAAAATGTTTTATTTTTATTTATTTAAATAATCCTTTTAGTTTCCTTTTTTTAATTAATACCTCCCTAATTTAGAAATTCTCGTGTTTAGAGAGGGAGAACTATTACGTATTGTCACAAATTTAATAATTTCAATTTCCAAAATTAAATAAAAGGAAATTTTTAGAAATATCTACATAATATATGTATATAAACATATATACATTTTTTCCAAGTGAGCTAATAATATACACATAAAATTATAGTTTTTCCTTAAAAAAATCATAATTTTGTCTATCTTTGGGAAGTTCGTTAAAGCATTTAATGGCAGAATATATGTAATGGTGTAGAGCTGTTGTTGTATTAAGTGTGGGGAGTTTTAATTGTCCTGTATACATATACGAGTATGTGTAATGGTGTAGCGCTGTTATTGTATTGAGTGTGGGGATTATTATTTGTCCTGTGTACATATACTCGTATGCATAGATAATACAATTTATTTTTAATAACTTATTGAAGCTTATAAAGCTCATTGTACTATTTAATCATTGAAGATGATAACATTAACGTATACTAAATGAAACACCAAACCGAAAAAAACAACAGAAAATAAAAAAGGTATCAACAGCATCTGGGAATCGACCACAGAAAATAAAAAAAGGTATCAATCGCATCTGGGAATCGAACCAAGGATCTCTGTCTTATCGGGACAATCAATCTACCGACTGAGCTAATAAGACCAGTTCACTTTACGTCATCTTCATCGATATAATACCTCAAATTCAAGACTTGTCAATATTATACTTTTTTATTTTCTGTGTTTTTTTCGGTTTCGGGTTTCAATTTCCTAAATGAAACACGAATGTTAATATTAGGCGCCCTCGTGGCTGCCGGCTGCGTTTTATAGTCGCTCCTGATTTATCTTGGAAATATTTGGAATTTATTAATTTTCCCGGTGTAAAAATAGCACAAAATAACCGCAATAATTTTTAGGTTACATTTATAAAAATTACATAATTTTAGTGCTGTCGTTTCAAGCTTAAATCAAGTTTATAATAAAAACCCAAATATTTTGAGTTTGAAATCTGCTTCGTTCTTCCGAATTAACGCATCGGACATCGGTCACATCTGGCGGTCCATCGAAGGTCCTTACCACATGTACTAGTGAAGTGCCAAAAGTTAAAAGAAACGGCTATTCGGGCTACGGTGGTTGTAAAAAATATTGTATACAACCGGGAAGTGGGCTGTTGGGACCCCAACAAGTACACCGCCAGCTAGGGCGAGAACGAGCCTTTACCTTCGTCATTGAGATAGTGGCCAAGTTTCTCAACAAGCACGACTTTGACCTGATCTGCCGGATGCATCAGGTGGTAGAGGACGGGTATGAGTTCTTTGCCAAGAAGCAACTGGTACTGCGGGGAATTCGATAATGCAGGAGCAATGATGTCAGTAGACGACATGCTGAAGTGCTCCTTCCGGATCCTGAAGCCGGCTGACAAGCGCCTGGCGTACGTGCAGACCAACACCAACCGTCCCGCCACGCCGCACAGGGGCGTCACCAAACCAAAGAAGATTTTGAGGGCCCTATGGATTCATCCCACCGGCCACCATCCTCCCCCGCCACTCCACCCTTTTAAGAGTATTCTGTGTTATTTATCCTAAAAAATATGGATAATAATTCTTTGTCTTAGCTTAAATACATTCTTGAATATAATGGAAACAATCACTCTATCATTTATATTAGCGTCTTGCAATATATCGTAAGTAATAAATACAGTTAGCTTCTTTTTTTTCAATTTAACATTAAATTTAGTTTTGATAATTTAACTGCATCTCTTTATATGGTCTATAAATAATGTGTAATGATAGCCTGTCCAAAAAGAGAAAATAAATGTTAAAAAAATAAATAAATAATAAATTCGTAGAATAGACGTAATATAAGAATAATATAAGAATATGAAGTAATATTTGTACAGAGCTCCTAAGGTGATTTCTCACAAAAACGGCGCTATAGAAATGGTCCGATTATTATTATTTATTAATGATGCGATTATTATACATATTTGTCATTAGTGATTCCTCTGAACTCTTTCTATTTACTGTTGGAGTAAGCGCATATACTCGTAAATATATATATATGTACATCATTTTTTTAGTAGATCCAATAAGCCCATTACAAATATATATGTCCTATTTTTACAATCGTCGTAGACTAACAAGATGATATATTTCGAACAGTGTGACGTTATACAGTATCTTTCGCAATGCATGTTTTTAACTATTGGGAACCAATCTAATGTATATTATATCAATGATTTGCAAAATTTATTACAACTGTCAATCCGTCGAGATCTCGAAACATTAAACAAGATGAACGTGCCTTGCCTTCACCTCTTTCAGTCAGAGTTCAATCTCAATACTGCATTGTTATGATCTTGAACTATTTTCAAAATGCACAAAACCATTTATATTTGTCGATTCACAAGTTAGTCGGGTGCTTACTGATACGCATCACTGATATATTCTCCCGTATTGTGAACAATCAACTACCAATGTTCTAGCTTTTTTTTAAATTCCATCCTTTAAGGGGAACGGCTGCGGTGCCTGTTACATACAAAACTGAATTTTGGATTGGAGGCCAAAATACCTATCCAAACTGAATGATCTATTTTCTGTTCTTTCGGGTCGACTTTTTAAATTATGTACGGCAAATTTGTTTAATTTAAATTTAAGTTCATCGTAATGCTTATTTTAACACTTTTTATTTTTATTAGATTATGTTATCATAGTAGACGGGATAAAAGTTTTTTTTTAATCACCTTCAGCCCCCAAATATTAATAAAGTTGCCAAAGAAATCCCAAAAATTCGATTTCTTTACTGACGTTCATTTTGGAAGTTCAGAAAAAAATTAAATACATCTAATCCGTACTAGATATTTGCTACACCTTTTAATGAAAAAAAAAGATTATTCGGTGTAGGTGAGTATTTTGGTCTCAAATCCAAAATTAAGTTTTGTATGAAACAGGCCGCGCAGCCGTTCCCCTAGGAGGTGAAACAAGTCATTAGGCCAAGTTTTAATTGATCTGCCTCGAAAAACGTTGCATAGAGAGCTGTAAATATTACGATCTGAAGGAGGAGAATCGGTGGACTAATCGAAATAATTGTTGTCCTAGGGCGGATGTGCAATCTTCTGGAACTTCCCAAACGAGCTAATCATTTTAAGAATCCGATAATTTTAACGTAAGCGTTACAAATTTATTGGCTTTAACGAAGCCTTCAAAGCCTTAAGCTCAAATCAAAGGCTGTGTCGATAATGCTACTTGAGCATGCTTTGGTATCCAAAACCGCTACGATTTTTTGCCTCAATTCACAGAAGAGATAGTCCTTATTCTATGCCTCAATTCAATCATGACAAGTTATCCAAAATCTTAAGATTTTTACTCAAATTAATATTAACAACTCTCAAAATGAAAAATTAAAAACAAAAGAAAAGAAAAAGGTAACGGTAGCGACTGGGACCATTGTCTCTCCGGGACCTTGCGCTCTAATCCACTGAGCTACAGCTACCCCAATCCGTCCTGTCATTTTTAGCGGTATCATGCTTCAATTTCTAAGAACTGTTAAATATCAGTCCAGTTCCAGTTAAGTTAATACAAAATTGAATATTTATTTCTGGACTTGTAGAAAAGTCAACAGATGTCGCATATAAAGAAAATTCGGATATGCATGTCCGAGACACTATGTTATAAATAAATTCGGGTTGAATCTTGTTGTCATGATAAAAAGGTAGCAGCCAAAAATATATGGAAATTGATATTGACGGTTCTTAGAAATCGAAGTATGATACCAATAAAAAGGGTGAGAGGGATCGGGGTAGCTGCAGCTCAGTGGATCAGAGCCCGAGTTCCCGGATAGGTCAGAGTCCGAGTTTCTACCGTAATGTTTATTACCCTATGTTTTCGGTTTAATGTCTCATTTTAAGAGTTGTTAATATGATCTTCTATGATTAATAATATACTTCAATGAGGTTTCGAAGCTTCAATTCCAAAATCAAATCATTCGATTTATTTTTTTCAGTCCAGCAAACTACAGAAAAGATTTTGTTTCTACGTAGAAAATTTATATTATATTAAATAATATTTTTTTGCCGTACACACAGGAGGCCCTGAGAAATAATTTCCCTCAACGCTTATATCATCGTTGGGGATGCCGTGTGGAGGGTCTTTTATAGGATATAAAGGAGTAAACCCGGGTCTTGAGGAGACCCATGTTTTAGGATGGAGGAAACATAGAGGCCGGCAGATCATTCCACAGCCGGGTTGTTGAAGCGACCCGTTCTCATGTTAAAAATGCAAACCGTGTGCAAATGTTGGGCGCGTTTGGCATGTTTCCCACCGGTTGGTGCCGAAGGGATCAATGACGCTAGTTCCTCGGAGCATCTTCCATTAAAATACCGGTAGAGCAAGGACAGCATTCCGGCCTGACGTCTGTGCTCCAAAGATTGCAATCCGTCTGTTAAGATAGGTGAATCTATCAAACGGACCACTACATAATCGACCGAACAGTTTCGACATTTGAGAATACATACTCGTAAATCATTATCAATTCAGAAAACGACACTTTTTCGCAAGAATGATTTAAAACAGCACATTATTACTGTTCGGATTTTATTATCAATGAAGAATGTGTTCGCGTTACAAAACAAACTTATTATGTATAATGTCCGAGTTCACAGATGGCGGCAAGTGTTGGTGTTGCTACTACATACTGTATTTGTATACGTTTTGATGGAATTAAACTTTAAACCTAAAATTAAACAATAATAATTTATTCCATCTGTTCACTCGCCAACAAACAAATCATCTCAATATTTAAAAGCATTACATGCTCAAAGTGCTTTTTACTAAAATATATATTAATGGCGGTATCTTTAAGCGCGACTATTATAAATAAGTTAATTTTTTTTTTTAATTTAATGTAAATTAAATTTAATAATGTTATTATTATTAAGTTCTGAAATAGTTGTTATTATAGTGACAGCTGTTTCGGCGTTTAAGGCCATTTTCAAACTGTCCAGTTGTACTGTCCAAACTGTACAGTTTGAAAATGGCCTTAAACGCCGAAACAGCTGTCACAATAATAACAACTAAAAATACTTGCAGAACTTAATCATAACACTATTAAATTTTATTACATTAAATTAAAAAAATATATATTAAATGGAGTTCTACGAATTAAACACAAAAACCATTAATGAATAAGTTAAAGTTTATCCTTAAAATCCAACATTCCAATCTCCATTTACTCGTATGTTAATAATAAACTGAATGTTTGTCTGTCTGTCCTCGATTTTCGCGAATATTACTCTACCGGTTTTGCTGAAAATAGCACAGTTTGTTCTTATTAGTGACGGGAAGGTTTAAAGAGTAGTTTTAATGAAATCTAATATGTAAAACTGTTGCTATAACGTTTTAAAATTAGTATGAAAAATATTGAACCCGCCACGTTGTATTGAGGTTGGCCCATAGATATACCACTCTGGTTAGCCACAGATTACATTTTCAAAAGTAGAATGTTTGTTTGGGTAGAATATTTTCAAAGTGGAATACACAAGTAGGGACCTACTTAAGAATTTTATTATTTAGTTGTATTTCAAAAAATAAATGCTTGGAATGAAATAATATGTTCAAATGAATGTTTCTCCATTTCTTTGTTTAGAGATAGTAATAGTCGTCACAAGGCATTAATTTCACTGTCAAATCAATTACGGCACCCAAACGACAAGCAAGAATCCACAATTTCATATCTTTATTCCAAAAAAAACACTGAGCATGGCCGGGTACACATCAGCCAGTAAATTATAATATTTACCGACACACGTAAACTAGGTTTCATAGATTGATCCATTTTCCATTATACCTTGTATAATCTCAAAAGTATATTCATTGTTCTACAATTATTTGTGTTCATGGGTGTATTTAAGTTTGATAAATAAAAAAAAATCTGTCAGAATCGAATAGTGTACAATACTTTTGTTGTTATGATTGTGTACCAGTTTTGGGAGTGGTTATTCACTCGACGATGATCTCCCAGTCCCACTAAATTTTCCCTTATCCACCAACCATTCATGATTACTTTTCGGCACCGGAATTACGTTTCACCTTTGATATCAGATTCAAAAAATAATTAAACAGTATATTCCGCTGAAAACTGCCGGCAATTATTCAATGGATATCCACAAACGTAGTGCTGAAGTTTCAGATATACTGGGATATCCGTTTTCACACGATTTTTCTATCCATAAATCTAGTGAATCCACTGAACTGAAATCGCGAACAAGAGAACGGCCTGAATGGTGTTTTATAAATGGATGAATTTGCAATTCGTTGCCGCGACTCTCCATTCCACCAGCATACGGGACGCTGTAACACGGTAATCTACCCAAAATATTAAGCGATCGAAGTGACATGAAAATATCGTTTTATCACAACTGTTTTATTAGTACTCGTACGTTCAACCGAAAGAATTTCAAACGACAAATAAATTATCTTCCTTCGTAAAATTTTCGTTTAGGACCAAATTTGTGTATACTCTTTATAAACGATATTGTTAACATATTTGATAAAGACATAAATGTATTACTTTTTGCAGACGATTTAAAAATATTTATAGTCATTAAAACCGCTTTAAATTGTATCCGTATCAAAATCACCTAAACAGGTTAATTAATTGGTTTACTCTTAAAAAACTTTAACTAAAAATAATTAAGTATTATTCAATAAGATTTTATTTTGTTGTCCATCTGAACTTAATAACGTAACCCTTACCTGTGTCTTAAACTTCGTATCCCATATAAACGCAATTAAAAACAAGGGAATGAAAATGCTTGGCTTCATTCTTCAAAATTCCAGGGGATTTAGGAATATTTCAACATTGGAAACTTTGTATTTTATTTATTTATTATTGTTTCTTTACATTGTATATTTTAAAGCGTTTAACCTCACTAGCACAATCCTGTGTTGAGGAATACAACAATAGATCTTTAGTTCCTAGTCAAGTTGAATATAACTCCTCGATCTGGTGCCCCATTTTAAAATATGTTCAGATTCAATTGAAAAATTTCGACGTAAATTCCTAAGACACATTCATTATAAAGTCAGTATTCCATTGAAAGCATTAACTATAATAACTAATGAAAAAATTAAATTTACTAAATCTCTCGGATCGCAGAATTATTTCCGACTTCATATTTATGTTCAAAATTGTAGACAGCCCTGATTCAATTAACCTCATTAAATTTCATATACCTACGAGAGCAACTCATTCCAAAATCCTTTTTTAAATATAACAACACCAGGACTGAACATTACAAACAGTCGCTTGTACCTAGATTACACGAAGTTAGTAATAGATACGCAGATGTAGCGGATCTATTTAATTGCTCGGAAGGTAAGGACAAGAAGGCTATACTATCATATCTTTTCAATCAATATTAATTTATTAACTATATGTTTTATATGTACGCATATCTTTTACTTTTATATCCTTCATGAACTTTTATTCTTTATGTATTTTCTGATGTCATTGTATGACCTAATGCCACATTTAATAGTTACCTTTTTTAATTATTTGTTCTATATTCCTATGCTTGTAGACAATTATTGTTTGTGGTATATTTATACCGTTTATATTAAATAAATAAATAAAAGCAGTAAAATTATAGCCGAATGATCCAGATGATGAAAAATTACTTCTGTAAAATGTTTGTTACTTCTTTCCGTTTACTTAACCATAACATCAATATTTACCAATTATAAATAAAACATTCCACTTACTTATACAATCATTCTAAAATTTCCATTAAAAATTGTACTTTCTTGCTATTACAATACTTAAAATAATTAATATTCTAGTAGTACTCTTATTTACTCTAATTTCTCATATTACTCACGCACAGGCAGCGTCTATGTGAGTTCCAATTTCTTAATATTGTAATTTAAACAATCGTGCATCTAAAAAAACTGCATGTAATATGTGATAAAACTATGGAAAAAATAAAAACAAAAAAAATATAAATTCACAAAACAACAAATACTCGTACAGGCTTATTAACTAAAAAACCTTGCTAATGGTTCCTGAAGTAAAGGTGTTGATTTAGTGAAGGTTCACCTCAAGTGCGCTTTACACTAACCTAACCTAACCGAATGTAATTACAAAATAAGAGAAGCATGACTTGAAATACTCTCCAGCAGCAGACTCCCACGTTGAATAAACTGGGGGTATAAATAATCGTATGGAATAAACCCATTCAAAAACCAAGATGACATTGCACGTTCAAACTCGGGTCGATTTACAAGATCCTCGTTACAACATACATTCCACCAACATACAACTAAAACAACTTTTGGACAAAAAAAATGCAATATTTCTCTTTAGTATATGTATTTAACATCCTCCCTCTAGCAATAAAAACCATTACAAAAGTAACGGACTTCAAAAGAAGTATTAAGTTATGGATTATGGACAGGGGAAGGAAGAATATAGATATGATGTTGCAACCGAACAGAGGTTAAAGGTCACGGTATGTTTTCTCATAGATTTTAGAATTTTTATTCATTTATTGCATTATAATTTTCCTATTGTAATATTTTAACATAATTACGAAAACTCACTAAAAACATTGAACAAACTTACAAAAAACTTTATAATCCATATATAAAACCACGTGCAATGTGACTTTAGAACGGGGTTCACCAGTTAGGTCACATTTTTTGCAACTTTTGTAAGACATTATCAAATAAATGTATAAAATAAATAAATTTATAGAAATGTAAAGTACATATAACAAAAGACAAAGAGAATATACACTAAACAACCTTACCTAATATACACTAAACAACCTTACCTAATATAATTATAAAATAACTCTCTCTTGGCATGACCGGTCAGTGGCTGAGTTGGCCTCGCGTTTGGGTCTCACCCAGGCGTCGTGAGTTCAATTCCTCGGCTGACTAAGTCCTCCATTACGACACAAGCAACATCTTCCGCTTACTGTGATGGTAGTAGGAGATTTTCAAATATTGTCAGGTTATTCGTAACCAAGGAATATTTGTCTTTCTTTAAAAAAAAAAATTGTTGCTTCATTCACATTCATATATCGTCTCATACAGTATCTGTTATTCCGACTACTGACATGGCCCGATTCAAGTATTTCATGTCACACAAAAGCGAACCAAAATGACATTACGAATATTTCTAAATTTAAAACTGCTTTTGGACAAAGGATTTATAAATTTCTCTCAACTAAGCTGAATAATTCCCTTTCACCGGCCATAAAAAAAGACAAAAAAAGAAAATGATAATTTGATTTGATTTCAAAAACCAAATCAAAACCTTGCTAAAATATCTCAAAGATGAAGTTATCCAGCATTTTGAAATAACTTCGTGGGAGCTTAAAAACAATATTTTCAAAAAATACTTTCCAACTAAATCGGTTATACAGATAATAAATCATTATTTTTAAAAACCCGTCCAAATTAAAATTATGTGGGAGTAAATAAAATTGTATAAATAAATAATCATGATGTGGATTAACCACAGTTTGAAAATGGCCTTGAACGCCGAAACAGCTGTCACAATAATAAATACTTAAAATACCTTCAGAACCTAATAATAACATTATTAAATTTGTATTACAATATATATATTTTTTAAATCTTTTATTATTCAATGGAATCTCAATTACAACAAAAAAATATCTGGCGATAAGGAACTCCGGCTCATTTAAAAAAAAAAATATTGAAAAAAATATAAAAATATTATTATTATTGACGTTTTAACTTAAATAGTGCAGGTTTTTATATTTTGTTTTCAAGGTTAAACTAATTATTAAAGTTTCAATTTTTGAACGCCCGCTAAAACACACAAAAACTATACTTGTTGGGTGTGACGTCACTGGGCCGTCGAATGAGCTGTCAGATTGTTAGATAGATTCACTATGGAAACTATACTTGTTGGGTGTGACGTCACTGGGCCGTCGAATGAGCTGTCAGATTGTTAGATAGATTCACTATGGAAACTATACTTATTGGGTGTGACGTCACTGGCCGTCGAATGGGCTGTCAGATTGTTAGATAGATTCACTATGGAAACTATACTTGTTGGGTGTGACGTCACTGGGCCGTCGAATGAGCTGTCAGATTGTTAGATAGATTCACTATGGAAACTATACTTGTTGGGTGTGACGTCACTGGGCCGTCGAATGAGCTGTCAGATTGTTAGATAGATTCACTATGGAAACTATACTTGTTGGGTGTGACGTCACTGGGCCGTCGAATGAGCTGTCAGATTGTTAGATAGATTCACTATGGAAACTATACTTGATTCGAATTTTTTAAATCTAAAAATATAACTGCTTTAAATTGAAGGACACATTGTAAAATATCAGCATCTCATCTCTATTGTTTTTGCGGAATAACCTAATTTTAAAAATACAAAGTAGCCGCGTTTTCATTATTTTTTGCGTCCGCCTTTAATAAATTAACATTAACGTAAATAATTATACATTATATTCATCGTAAAACACAACTTTACACAAGTAATACAGTTATGTACCTTTTAGAAACTTTAACGCAAAGAATAATAACAATACTTGTAATTCATAAATAGTTGGTGTTCGATTTGTTTATAAATGTATCATATTTACGTAATCGTTAATAGTTTTTTTACGTTGAAAAATATTTATACAACTTCAAGTCATACCGAATTAAGTTAAAATTTTGCCAAAACTAAAAAATGCGCATTTATAATACAAAACAAAATCAACAAATAAAATTTTCCGTGCTAATCCAAAATTAGAATACGCACGGACGAGACCCGTGGCGTTAGATGTCGAGAATACAGTGGATCGACAGAACAGGGCGTTTTGTTGAGATGATTTTTTAATCACTTTTAAATAACTATTTATAATTTCTATTCTATATATATATAAATGAATGTTTCCCTGTCTGACTGTCCTTGACTTACTCGAAAATTACTAGACCGATTTCGCTAAAAATAGCACAGTTTGTTCTTATTAGTGACGGAGGGGTGTAGAGAGTAGTTTGAATGAAATTCAATATCTAAAACATTTTTCCATAAGATTTAAAAATTAGTATGAAAACGTTAAACCCGCAATGTTGTATTGAGGTTAGCCCATAGATACGCCACTCTGGTTAGCCACAGATCACATATTCAAAAGAAGGTTTGTTTGGGTAGAATATTTTCAAAACGGAAAACACAGGTAGGTCTACGGATAGTAAGTAATAGTCGTCACCAGGCATTACTTTCGCTGTCAATATGGCACCCGAACGACAAGCAAGAGTTCACAACTTTATAACTATTTAAAAAATATATATATATATATCCCTATCAAGGCCAGGTATAGATCAGCTAATATATAACATAACTGATATATACAGAATCGGTATTTGTTGATCTGTATGATTTTTAAACCCATAATAATCGCTGAAGTTCCATTCGACAAATTATGAACAGTGTGCAAGTATAAAATAATGGAATAATGATTTAGTTTTGTTGCAATGATATTCATGATTATTTTGAAGTCTATTTATTTTATTATGTTTCAAATTCTTTTTTAATAATAATATCTAAATGGAACAACTTTGATGAAATTTTGATGTTAAAAATGATTAATCTAAAACAGAATGTAGATATTTTTAAAACGTGGATCCTACACGTGTGCAGTCTTGGTAAGAAACAATCATTCAAAACAGAAAATTATCTCGACTGTGGCTATATAGACTTTCTCCGTGGTTGAATGGTTACGATCCTTGGCTACGCGAATCCGGAGGTCGCTCCTTCAAACCCCGGCGTGGGCAAGTAAATTGTATTTGATTGAATTGTGTTATCTCACAATTTATTCATTAAAAATAATATGTAGTATATTTGCGACACATTCCAGAATGGTAGAAACTTTCTATATCGCCCTGGTGAAAGACCACCATTCATAATCGTAACGTTGCGTTTTTTTACAGTAACTCCACTCCATACGATAAGTTCAAAATGTCAGAGAAAAGTGATTTAACTTCTAAAAATTATAATTAACTGGAAGCGTAAAGAGACCAATAATATACCACACTTGTTAAATATGTGTGATGCACCTATATAATACTGTGATAATCAAACCATAACTACCTTTTAAAATGGAATCTGATCCGCAGTTAAGCAAGATGTATTTAACCCTAGGGATAAGGACAAAGTCTTATCCTTAAAAGGAACCGGAATTGGGCCCCTGATCTGAATATCCAGATGTTTCCCAACCTCCTACCCTCCCAACTAATCTTATAATCTTGAGTGGTATCACAAAAAAACGCACTCCAAGTTTGATCATAAACATATTTAATCTCCCACATTTATTTTTATGTGGGAGATTAAATATCTTATAAAGTGGTGTTAATTACAAACCAAGTATTTTTTAATTAGGCGTGTTTTACTATCTCGTTGTGAAAGATATTCGAACTACATATTTGACGTAAAACGAAGGCGTCCGTTTGCTTGCAATAATCAAGGTATCAGAAACAGAACAGTTGTGTTGTAAATGTCAACCAGTACTGTCACAAGACACAAGGTGGAACCCCAACTTTTACACTGTCGAGGTTGCTTTATTTTTTCTCCGCGAGATCTTAAAGGTTAACCTATATTATGTTGCCGACTGGTCAATAAACTTAAAATGTTGCCATCGATATGAAACACGCAAGATGAACCTCCTAATTTGTTTAAATTAAAGAAATCGCATTGAACAATTATTCATTTATTTCTAACAAAAACAACTTGCTCCAAAGTGGAAGATACTCTCATTATCGTCGTATTCAGAATTGAAACGTTGTTTGAAATGGCTTTTAGCCGTGTTTGGTGACCAGATCTGAATAGCCAGGTATTTCCCCACCTTCATCTTCCCCTTCTCCTTCCCCTCCCTAATACCTTCAGCCTCACAACATTCCCCAATTGGGGATGCCGTAGTCTCACTGGCTCCAGACGGTTGGAGCAGTTGGGACTCTTGTGCGGTATTCATATAAAAAATCTTTTAATACAAATATGTATACAAAGGAAGCGTAACAAAAGGTAAGCCAAAAAAGTTTCTCGTGCTAACAGTGGTTAAGTACAGATGTTTTATTTATGAAGCTAACGAGATAAAGAAAAAATAAAATATAAAGAAGGGGTAAAGGAAGAGGAAGATAGGATCGGGACAGGAGATGCTCTCGATACATTTTATAGTATAATTTGAGGTCATACGTATTACTTCGGTTCGATAAGTTAATTGGTTCGAAAGGGTATTGACGATATTGTGAAATTTACGCACAAATACAGGCAATTGCGCACAAATACAGGCAATTGTCGAATTTGTCCTAAGATTGGTCCTACATGCGGGCAAATAAATCGAATTGTCGGATTGGTCTTGACGGTATACTCGTATGAAGGTTTATGAAGTTAATGAGCTCTGGCGAGTCCAGGCCATTTGTCATAATTTTAAATAACAAGATTTGATCAAATATTAAGCGTCGCGTTAGAAGCGTGATGAAGTTATGGAATTTTAAGGATTCGGTATTATTTGCAAAGTGTAAATTAAATTTATAATTTAAATGCTTAAAGAATTTACGTTGAATGCTTTCGATTCTTTCAATATGGGCTTGGTATTAAGGTGTCCATATCGGTGTGCAATATTCTAAGGGAGGGCGGATATACGCGGGGTAAAGGGAGTATAGAGTCTTTATGTTACGAAAAAGTTTTGAAATAAATTATAAAATTTAACCACTGTATCATACTTTTGTCTTTAATCAATAAGTTGCCGAGGAATTGAGACATGTGTGCGCTTCGGATAAATCTCGAAATGATGTTCAGAATCGTATTTTTTTAATGCTATTTGGAAAACGAATTGTTACAGAAAACTTTGTCAATCCTAATATTATGTAGCAATAATTCACCAATCCTAATATTTCTTCAATAAAATAATACTACTTTACATTAATAAATAAAAAAAATAAGAAATAACAACAATCACTCATATTAGAAACATTAGATCTCAGAGTCAAAAACACATACAACAAGGAACCACAAACACAACATTTGGACAAAAAAGTTTCTTGTACTATGAACTGAAATCTACGACAGAATCCCACTCTCATACAAAAATTACAACAATAATTAATGTATCAAATTAAACATTGGATGAGGTCTGAAATAGAAAATACATTAACACCAAATACAGACATCACTCAACTGCACTTAAAACGCATCACCTTACAATTATTTATTTTGTCAGCAATCATATCAATTTATCTCTTACATGAAATTTTAAAATAAAATGTATGAAAAGTTACTTGCAATTTTATTTATCTTTTCTTGGGCGCACCTCCATGGGCCCAATTCCACTTCTTTTTAAGAATAAGACAATATCCAATTTTAGATTAAATACATTTTGCTTAAAAGCAGTTCCGATTTCATGTCAATTACCAGTGGCGGCTGGTGACTTTTGAGTGAGTTACAGTGATTGTAAAATACGACGTTATTGATGTTGGGGCACTGCCTTACTTACCATCTAAATCTCCATCCAAAAAATTTAAATTTTGAAAATAACAATCATTTTCGTCTTCAACAACATCAATAACGTCGTATTTTTCAATCTTAGCACTCTACTATAACTCACTCAAAAATCACGAGCCGCCACTGCCAATTACAATACATTTTTAAGGAAGTTTGTGGTTTAATTATCACCGTATTATTAAAAAATACATATAGGCATCACACATACGAGTACTTAACACGCGTAGCTGATTATAATTTAAATCTTTTTTTTTGTAATTCCGGGTTTCGACATAGATACTTTGCAAACACCTTAATTTCGTTAATTCAGAACATTTAATAGCATTATACTATATATTCGACAAATAACCCATTAATAAGTTGAAAGTCAATTTAATAATAATATTTTGATGATTTGACGCTGTACAAACGTTTTTTTTCAATGCTCTTTCTTATCACTAACTATAGACAATCTATTATTACTGCTTATGGCTAACTAATTGCATTCACCGGTTCATCGATCTGTAATACCAAATTATATGTACAACGCATTTGATTCATGAAGGTGATGCCACGTTAAAATATACAGGTTTTTCATTTTATGTACAGGATTATAATATTATGCAGGACCATACTCACGTGGCAGGTCACTCGGATGAACACCGTTTTTTAACGAATTTTGTCTGTCATTATTAGCTGTCATCTCAGAGAACCGGAACCGCAGTTAAGTAAAAAGTATTTAAGCCTACGTATAAGGACAATGTATTATCCTTAAAAAGAACCGGAATAGGGCCCGTGGTTACCCTCTGATGCCAACCTGGAAACATTACCTGCAGGTGGAGTATGGCAAAAATATGAATTTCCTGGCTATTCAGATCTCTTCCCTTATCCAAACTAACTCTGGAAGGACGATATCTATTATTTGTGAAAAACTCGTATTAAATAAAAACCACTTTTTATCGGTCCATGTCAGGGCTTTACACCATTCACCTCCATGTACAGAGCCAAGAAGCTTACCGCTCTTTCACCTAAGTTGTCCAGATCATTATGACAGTATTCCTTGTCTAAATACAGGAACTGTTTAAATTACAGAGGTAAATAACAGCATAAGTATGAGGGCGTTAACCAACGAGGTATATGCAAATGGAGTAAACATCGGTGTTGGGAAAACGCGAAACCATATGCGGCTAATTGGCATCATAGAGATACCACAGGCTTCAGTTGATTAAACAAGCACTCGCGGAGTATGGATCTCCAATACTAAATGAAAATGCCATAGACTGAAGATGTATTAAAAAAAAATCGCTGTAGCCTTTCTACCGTAATCAATATTCCTGAAAATTGACTATTTTAGTGTTAAAAGGGCTCATGGAGCACTTGAAGTTGGTACGCTGGTAACGTAAATGCTCCTGTCCACGACCCCGCGACAAGCCTCGCTGCAACTCCGTTCGTTGAGCTCGTTCGCGGTCGGAAGGATTCGAGCGACATCGACAGCCGCTTCACCCCTCTTCCAATTACACGCGCGCGTACAATATTTTACACTGATTTGGCAAAGTACGTTAACTCTATTTGTATAACTCAATGGTTTTTAACGACCGTTTAACAACTGTCTTAAATTATTTTCAATATATTTCTTTAAATAAATATCTTTTTAAGAATATAAAATCTTAGAACTTTATATCGCTATTAATAGTCATTAAATTCCAGCATGTAAACGGAAAAACCGCAATCTCGTCAAGTCTGAAGCAAAAGTTAACACATATTTATTGCTTGTCACCAGCGGCTTACGCTACCTCGAGAAGTAGGAATCTTTAACTACATCAGTTGCGATGTAATCACTTATTAAATTATATATCCCAGATATATGTAATCTACGGATTTATATTAATTCCATAATCATCCGCTGTAGCCATTGTGAATCTCCGAAAAATGTAATCATAAGAACTTTAAGAATTGATCTGTTTTTTTTACAAGACCCCGTAATACCATACAGTACAATCTTCTTTATCTTCCACGTATTGGATTACTGGCATTATGCTGGGAAAGGGCAGAGTTGTACTAACTGACTAACCGTCACGCCGTTTCCCGCAGGGGTAGACAGAGAGGACGGACCGCCAACAACTCGATCTTGGCATACACTTTTTGCTTCATTCACATTCATACAACGTCTCATATATTCTCTTCTGACATGGCCCGACTCAAGCATTTGATTCACTTGATCGTGCCACGTCTTCCTCTGACGTCACCGGCTTCTACCATTCACATTCGCGTCATATATTCACCTTATACATCTTTCTTTGTTCATTCCATCCATCTAAGCGTCCGTTTCTTAATCTTGCTCATTACGCTTACATCAGCCTTGCATTCTTTACGAATCTCAACATTTTTCACACGATCATACATGGTTTTACCACACATTCGTCTCTGAGATCTCATTTCTACAGCATTCAGTCTACTTTCATCCTTCCTCTGTCAGTTCCATGCCTCGCTGCCATACATCAGTGTTGGTATCAGCACTCCATTGTGGACTATTAGCTTCGCTTCTTTGTACAACTTTTTGTTAGCGCCAACCGCGTTCAATCGTCCGTTAATGGAGTTCCCTACATTCACACCTCTTTCAATATCTCTATCGGTCTTCCCATCTCTCGTAAACATATTAAATACACAAATGCACAAACTCATCGACCTAATCCAAGAAATCGTCATTCACAACTATATTGCACACTGTTTTCGTACTCTCTCTTTCAAACACCATGACTTTAGACTTACTTACATTCATCATTAGCTCATTCTTCGTACATACTCGGTTCATCCTAGATACGAGGGACTGTAGATCTTCCATACTGTTAGCAATCAGCACTGCATCATCAGCATACAACAGGCAACATACATGCAGACTACTTATTTTCGCACCCAAGCCCACTTCTTTCAATTCTTGCATACAGTTTTGTAATTTGTACTCATTTTAAAAAATCCCACATTTAAAATTTCACGATAAAGCTAACATGTGTAGATTTGACGAGTATTTTAAATAATATTTCCCTATACTTTGAATATTAGACGAATCCCAGCAATGAAATATTTTGTATTACGTTTTCATGTAGATAATTTGAATTGTTGATACTTGCAGAAATTAATAATATCATTATTAAATTTGATTTACATTCATTTAAAAAAAACATGCTTTGAAGTTATATCTCGTTTTAGATCAAAAATATATTTGGGAGTGGTAAGATAATGTTAATTCTGCGAGTAAAGTATAGTTAGGAATGGATTGTTTGAACTGCTTTTCACACATTACGTGGAGAACGCTACAATAATTATTATCACATCGTATTCATTTCCCAACTAAGGGTTAGTTGATAGAAATTGCCACTAGGCAATAAATCCGCTCAATTAAAAAAATCTAAAAGTAATGTAACAGTCCCAACTGCTCCCAACCGACTGCGAGACCATGTTGTGAGGCTGATGGTTTTGAGGAGGGAAAGGAGATGGGAAAGAAGGAAAGTGGGGAAATACCTGGCTATTCAGATCTAGTCACCAAACACGGCGAATGCCATTTAAAGCAACGTTTCGATTTTGAATGTTGATTTGTTGAATGTAAATTTGTTGTTTTTGTTTTTAAAAAGAAAGACAAATATTCTCTGATTACGAATAACCTGACAATATTGGAAAATCTCCCGCTACCATCACACTAAGCGGAAAATGTTACTTGTATCGTGACGGAGGACTTAGCCAGCCGACGAATTGAAATCACGATGCCTGGGTGGAACCCAGACGCGATACCAACTCGGCCACTAACTGAGTTCTGAGAAAGCTACGATTTAAAACATTATCATAGTCTGAATGCGGACCTAGTTCTTCTCTCCGAACAAGTCCCCTCGAGGGCAACAACAGTAAAGCCAATAAACTGTTCAACACTCTAATCAAAGGTTGAAATTCCATTTCGCAGTAATGAGCATAACAGAGAGATATTGTTTATCATAAATATTACCTTCTCTGTCCACATCCTGAAACAGGTATTTTTTCCGAACAAATTTATTGTCGATATTTAAGATAATTTGTCGGCTTGCGGATGCATCCGTCTCCGTTCAGAAGTTAATTATTGCTTTCGAGGTTAACTCCGCAAAGGATCGACTAAAACATGTGGAACGCGACTTTTAAATACTGTCATAGGATTTTACATACATTCCTGATACGAATTTATTTGTGTAGATGGAAAGACGAACAAACGAACGAGCTTACGTTTTGATTACACTAGTAAGTACTGAGTAGGTAGGATGTTTGAAATAGTAACGCCCACGACGACTCGACTGGACGGATACATTTTCAGCGCATCTGTCATTTAACTGGTTATATAATGTCAGTTCTCTATGCCTATGGCTCTGATTCCCTCTCTATTCTGAATAATATTCGTATGGTACAAATATAGTTTATAAGTGAATCTGATTCCTATTATTTCAGAAGCCATGGCACATTCCACCTCTCAGAAATAATATTGCCTGCTTTAGTTCTCTGCCTCAAATGTGTCGACTATATAATAAGTTAGAGTGGGCTAATGTAGACATTTTTGTCGATAATCTGTACAGTTTCAGAAAAAATGTCCTGCTATTACTTAAAAATATGTAACAATGATTGGGATAATTATATTATGTATTTCTTTGTGTCTCTTTTTCTATTGTATTATTTATCATTGAGTGAATTTTTGTAATTTTATGTTTTGTGTATCCTTTGTCTGATTATTTGTAATTTATGTATATGAACTGAAGTTTTATAACTGGATTGTTCTCAAATAGGACAAAAATGTACATTATAAAGAATTTTTGACAGCCCTGCCATCCTCGCCACTATTAAATTAAATATACCGACGAGGAACAAAAGACAAACTGTAACATTTTTCTTCAATGCTTGTACAACCAACTATCAGTCTCATTCATTAACCAATAGGATGCATGATCTGGTCAACAAGTTAAGGGGTATTGTTGATATATTTACTGACTCCGTTTATACAGTAATGCCTTATCTATACCAGCACTTTGATGAATCCTACAATATGCAGTACTGTAGTTTGGATAATGTAGTGTTAATGATTTGTCTTATAATATTGTTTTAGCTTTAACTTTTTGGTTTAAAATTAAATATGTAATTATAATTTTTGTTAGTTCTTTATATTATGTTCTAAAATCCATGTAAAAGCCCAGATGGGCGTATTATCAAATAAATAAATAATATTCATGTAAAGCCTGAACAAGGTTTGGTAGAGTCCGTGATGTTAGACATATTAAATGATAACATTATTCGAAGTTTATTTCCGTTTAGACTGACCCAAAAATTTTCAAGACCCTGGCTTGAGTTAATAAGTCTCGACATTCTATTTAAGCGCCTTTGAGGTGATTTTCTCACGAAAACGTAAAAATAATCCATTTATTATTATTATTATTATTATTATTATTATTATTATTCTAGACAGTGGAGAATGCTACCCATAATTAGTAGAATGCTGATTGAGAAAAATCAGCATTCTACTACGTCTACGGCAAGGAATGTTGAACTGGATGAATTGCAACAAAGAAGGTGAGTCAATAATACATTAATAATTTTTAAAAGGCATATGAGATCAATGATATGACATTCTTCTTGCAGGGATATTACGACCAACGGATTCCAGAAACCGATTTTTCACATTTCTGATTAAATTCGAACAATAGGTAAAAAAACGTCGGTTTCTTTTCATAAGATTTCCCAATAACAGTACGTGTGAGTAGTGACGTAACTTGTATGGGAGATACGAAAATACCCGAACATATCGGTTAGATTCGGCTAAACTCGAAATACTAAAAGAGATGACGCAGGAACAAACTTGACGTATACTAATGTTTTCTGGGTTTCGGGTATAGTTTTTTGTACCTGAACGTACGGGATACGGCTTGATGCGTTCAGACGTATTAAGTATTACGTACGTTCGTATGGGTAGGGCGGTTTAAAGTCATAACTAGTAATCCTGCATAACCTTCTGATGACAAACTCCACAGTATCCTTGTAACAATATTTTAAATATATTTACATCGTTAGAAGGAATGAGCAAGCAATGACAAATAATGATTTATTAATGTATCACTTGCGAAAATGACATTCATAGATCCGGCAAGTCACTGGAGAGAGAGAGGCGAATAAATTGACTCGGGAGATATATGATCAGTTTCCGGTGTAAAAGTCATACATTTATTCATGGCTGTGTTTTTATTCCGGAATACATTCTGTATTCATTAATGGAAATTCGGTTCTCCACGAATCATATTCATACGGTGGACGTTGTCGATTTGTATCTGCCTGAAAAATCATGGATCGTGATTTGATTCAGACTCCGTTACGCCTGCCCGGGAAATGTGATACATCGCACATCTGCATCTGTTGGAAAACGTGAATTCAATAGGTATGAAAAATAAGAATTAAAAATGTTTATGGCAGAACCAGGGGAGAATTTATCGATGTCCTCAGTTCCGTTCTGATTTCTGAGTTTGATCCTATATTGATTGATACATATATATTTATTTATACAAGTACATATTTATCTTTACCTTTGTACTAACCCCGCCCGGTAAAATGTATGTAACCACTTACTAGATATAACATAGAGACATTCTTATCTCTAATAACTGCATAAAATCATCACCTTCCTACATATCTCACTCACAAAACACAAAAGCTAAATCTCACAATCATTCAGGTACTTAATATTAAATCCACTTTTGCCAAGAAACACGAATCCTACCTCACACCTCTCATATTCAACATCTTCCTAATAGAAACCTCTCACCATATAACGCAAAACAACCTAACATGGTTAAATAAATACTTCAGCACATGGCTAATAAACAAATAACGGAATTGGATCACCAAATTACTTGCAAACTCTCCTTAATCTGATATTGTTATTCTTATTAATATTAATATATATTTTTTTAAATAAAACATTTTTACTCTACACTTTTAAATAATCTTTTATTATGCTTTTAAATTTTTTATTTTATATATGTTTTACGCATTTTCTTATGTATTTTTAAGCATTTTTCTTTATAGTCCTTTATTTGATAAATATATATATATATATATATATATATATATATATATATATATATAGCATGGCAACAACTGCTACTGCTTCTGCTTTTCTATATATATATGTAGAATAATTTTCTCGGTTTACCCGCGTAATGTAGTCCTTAGAAGGACTTTTTAACTCCTGACGTTTCGGACAAATCACATTGTCCATCTTCAGAGGCCTTATGTCTTGAGTTTTGTTTTGAACTGATCGCTTGAGCGTGTCCGTTCAATCCAAAAGTCAAAACCTAAGTGGTTGCAAATTATTTTAATAGTCTAGGACGCAGAACGCGTGTAGATAAAGGGTGGGGGTAGGGGTGGGGCATTTAATAGGCTGTTTACGCATAGTAACCGGGTTATTTTTATTTAAGGAAGTTGAGGGTAATTCTAATAATTTTGGAAGTGATGTTATCGGGGAATTTTGATCGATTATGACTTTCCAAGTGTCAGAAATTCTAATTGAGTCATTTCTAGTATTCATATTGTTTTTATGTTTATGAATTTCGATGGCTTCGCGGTAAATTCGTCTTGTTTCATTGAAAAGGCTGGCTATTGTCGTGGTATTATCAAAATCTATTTTATGACCTTCATTAAGGACGTGTTGTACTAAGGATGACGTTAAGCGTTTATTGGTGACATCTACTTTATGTTCTGCGATTCTACATGATATTTTTCTATTACTCCGTCCAATATATACCTTTTCACCTGGACAAATATATAAACAAACTGAAGGGGCTCCCATGGGCTCGCCTCTCAGTCCAGTAATCGCAAACATTTACATGATGTATTTTGAAATAAAGGCATTAGAGAACGCTCCCTTGAAACCGTCACTTTGGTGTCGGTATGTAGATGATACATTCATAATTTGGCCACACGGAAACGAAGAATTAAATAACTTTCTCGTTCATCTAAATAGCATCCACGAGAATATCAAATTTACCATGGAAATCGAAGAAAACAACTGTCTCCCATTTCTCGATATTCTAGTAAAAAAGAAGAATAATGGCAGCCTTGGCCACACGGTATATCGAAAACCGACACATACAAATAGATATTTAAACGCCAACTCAAACCATAACCCCTCCCAGCTGTCATCAGTTATAAACACATTAGTCACGAGATCAAAACGACTAGCGGATAAAGATCATATCCAGGAGGAATTAAATTTTCTCAGTAACGCTCTTCAAGCAAACGGCTTCTCCAAATATTTAATAGACAAATCCATAGTAAAAGATAAAAAATCTGTTCTTGAACCAGAAGAGCCACCCCTCTCAATAGCCATTCTTCCATATATTAAAGGCTCAACAGATAAAATTAGCCGAATCCTCAGAAAGAATAAAATCAAAACAATTTATAAATCGGATAATAAAATCTCGTCTCTGTTAAGAAGTCCGAAAGATCACATTCCACTTGAATCACATGGTATTTATAAAATACCTTGTGGAGCATGTGAAAAGGTATATATTGAACGGAGTAATAGAAAAATATCATGTAGAATCGCAGAACATAAAGTAGATGTCACCAATAAACGCTTAACGTCATCCTTAGTACAACACGTCCTTAATGAAGGTCATAAAATAGATTTTGATGATACCACGACAATAGCCAGCCTTTTCAATGAAACAAGACGAATTTACCGCGAAGCCATCGAAATTCATAAACATAAAAACAATATGAATACTAGAAATGACTCAATTAGAATTCCCGACACTTGGAAAGTCATAATCGATCAAAATTCCCCAATAACATCACTTCCAAAATTATTAGAATTACCCTCAACTTCCTTAAATAAAAATAACCCGGTTACTATGCGTAAACAGCCTATTAAATGCCCCACCCCTACCCCCACCCCTTTATCTACACGCGTTCTGCGTCCTAGACAATTAAAATGATTTGCAACCACTTAGGTTTTGACTTTTGGATTGAACGGACACGCTCAAGCGATCTGTTCAAAACAAAACTCAAGACATAAGGCCTCTGAAGATGGACAATGTGATTTGTCCAAAACGTCGGGAGTTAAAAAGTCCTTCTAAGGACTACATTACGCGGGTAAACCGAGAAAATTATTCTACATCTTACACCCGTGAAAATCTCAACCATAACATATATATATATATATATAACACTAATAAATACTAATATCAAGTATAGACAAATGTTCTATGTTTATCATTTGCCTATACGTGACATTACCATTTTTTAGTATTCTATATATTCCCGATGAAGAAAGCATCGCTTTCGAAACATGTTGAAGGCATCGATAGTTTTTTTTCCTTATTGAGTGATAATTGACTAAAGTCTACATCGTTTCACACATTTCTACATAACAAAGTTCTTAAATAGGTACTTTTAATTTGTAAGTAAAGAAAATTGAATGAATAAAATTGAATTGTTTCGAAATAAATTGAACTATAAATCGGTTATCAAATCCAAATAAGATATTATGAAAGAAATGGAAATGAATAGAAGAATTGAATTGAACTCGTATTATACCTGCGTGAGTAAAAATAAATAATGAATATCACTTCCTTGAAATTTCCCATATTTTTATGAATTGAAATTCTTTTCAAAACAATTTTGCACTTCAGTTTTGATTTCGTGCTAAACTTCGGTTACGATGTTTGTTTCTTTACGATATAAACAGAATATTACTAACAAAGTTTACCAGTTGGTGCATAAATACTATTTATTACGCAAAAGCAGTTATAAACCAGTACCTTGCAAAAGCGATTAAAAATTATAAAATTTTTAGTTAACACAAGTAGACGTCAGACTGGTACAATGAATACTAAATCTATTCCAAAGGATGATAAACAAACCCGAAAGTAGTTTTTAAAAACATAATAGTAAACTGTACCGTCAGCAATTAAACAAATTTCAAGTCATAAATAAAAACAATATTAGAAAGCAGGGGAACTCACTCCCGACATCGATGATATATATACCAAAGATTTAGTATTCATTGTGCCAGTAGGACGATGCCCGTGATAGGGTGAAACCGGTCCAGTCGAAAATGAATAAGTGAAAAAAAGTTACAAAGGTTTTTTAATCAAAAAAATTCAGTTTATTGGGTGCTATATCCCTCCTGGAAGATGCAGATTCCAAGCATTCCCGAGAGAAATGCTGTTGGAAACAGCCATCGGTAAAAACCGAAATCTCTCATGTAGAGATAGGTATCGTAAAAATTTCATTTGAATTTTCTCGTCATAGATGGTGCCCTCTGGCCCCCAGACCTGAGACCCGCTCTCGAGAATGGATCAAGTAAAGCAGCCTTATAACTGCAAGGCTCGGCAACTACTTCGAATCGTTTATGACAAAGCCCAACACTTTTGTGGCAGATTTACAGATCTTTTCAATATGAGAGCATGTAATAATATTAAGCGAGCATCACACACAATTTCCAAGACCTTACAAGTCGTCATGCATCGTACAATTACCGACTGAAATCAAGTATCCACTTCGGTTATACCTATCTTCAATCCACTCGTGTTTTACCTGTGCTTTAAAATACGGAGATAAAATGTATATTTATCTTGGTATTTCTAAAATAGTCCAGTTACAAAGCTGGGTTTTTTCTTGTTGTTTATATTAATACCATTTGATTTTATGTATAAATATAAAGATTATTTTAACAATCATCACCATTAATTGTATAATCATTATGATCGCTAACAACTCTTCCGATCAATTAGTTCTCTTTAAAATTAAATCGTTAGTGAAAGTCGTCATAAAAATCAATAAATGCTTTTTGATTTGTACAAAGTAACTAACTAAAACATACAGTGCAACAAAAGTCCCAAAATTTCACCAAGTGCATGTTGGTGCCCTAGTACTGAAGTTTGAAAAGAATTTTCAAAGTGACACCAATAAAAAACAAGTTGAATAGCTGTCATATGTGTTGCGTAAAGGATAGAGTATACCAAAAGGTCCTGAATTAGCACCTACCTTTAAAAAAATTGCTTTTACCACTGGCATTTCAGAAAGCACACGTATACACATCGTTAAATCGTCTATTCGAAGAGCATCTCAAGTCCTGAACTACTTACTTCTTCCAAGTTCCACGTACACAGTGATTTTTGGCTTCTTCTTCCACATCCTAAAATGGAGAGAGCCATAGTCCACGCAGCCACTCGGTACATCACAGGAAAGAATGCAGTCAGGACAGTGTACTGGAGGAGGTCCCTCAATCCACAAGGAGGATTCCTGAAAACCAACAAAATCTGTCATTTTGGAAACGAGCCTGAAACACATGCACCAGATATTGAAACTTGTGAGAAAATTCCAAGTCGATATTCGTAGCAAAAGAAATTTGTTAAAATACTTAGATAAAGAAATAATTTCGATTTAAGAAGATACCTTTTGACATTACATTATTTTTTTAATTTTACATACTTAGTTGATAGATAGTTCATAAATTGCGACCAATTAAGAATGTAATTCAATATGAGAAATAAAATGGCTTATTTTTAAAAGATTTGTTTATTTTATTAATTAAATTAGCAATAATATTTGGCAAAAATTTTATTGCGCCATTTTAGCAAAATCTCATCCCACCGACTAAAAGTGACTTGCAGTTCATAAAGGCTGAAAAGCTGTGCCTACTCTAAGAAAAACGAACAATGGAAAGAAAAAAGCAACAAATTTCTAACCAACGTGTATTTTTTCCTTGAATTTGGTAAGGAACTTGTACGCTAATTTATTCAGTTGGCCACAACAAACAGCATTTACATGTGTTATTTTACATAAAATAAAATGGTCATTTTCAAATATTCAGTACACATTCATACCCCAACTGCATACAGCCTACTTACTACCTTTGGTCATAGGGCACGCCATTGTTCACTAGGTACCTTATTAGATCCATCAACTGACAATTGGATCAATATGTATATATATACTTTTTTTTAAAGAAAGACAAATATTCCCT
>JAHDVE020003234.1:0-15665 GCA_022606495.2 Halesus radiatus
CTATTCTGTACAAATTTGGTATTAACAAACCTCATGGTCGCTATCCACCCGGGCTGACAGATTCCTAGGGTTTCCACGCTCACACTTCCCGCTGAAGCGCCACGAGTAAGTTTGTGTTCGAATTATTTTATAGAACAGAAAGTTTCATAGGTGCTGAAGTCATATCGCGAGTATGGGATTCATTTCGGACCCAGTGTTGAAACGAACGGGTGAATTGCTTAGCACGGGATTCGAATAGCGCTCTGGTTAAAGTGTGATAAATTTATAAATCAAGTTGGTCTTATAATCATATCTTTTATATATGATTTCACTGTACAAACGTACTTTAGAGAAAACCGCCACTGGTATCATTCTTGATAAACATTTAAAAAAAGCTACATAGGTACTATCTAGTATAGAAAAGAAAATTCACAGGTAGGTAAAGATTATGAGGTAAAATATGAAGGATACGGAAATAACACATATTAACGGTCGTTCTTCCAAACTTTTCGAATGGTTAATCTGAATCATCGGTCAGCCAAGTGTTTTGTTAAGTATTCGCTCTGTCTGCCTGTTTCCAAGCATTTTTCAAGCAAAATTATCTATGGCAGTGACTGCCCACCATAAAATAGTATCTGTCCACTTTCACAGACTATAAAACAGTAGCCGTTAAGATAGTAAAGTGACATCAGAGTAAAAATTTTAAATGTAAATTTAGCAATGATGAATTAATATTTTATTTATTATGAATACATATAATTTGTTTTAAAAACTAATACATAAACTCACGTTTTATACTTCACAAATGTTTGTGTTAAAATAACAAAAATCAGTAAAATTAGTTGGGTTCTCTTTAGTTTTATTTAAATCACACAAAAAACATGTTTTGATATTCGAAAACGGTAATGAATCCTCTTCATTGAATATCTGAATCGCGTAAAAAAGATTGTAAACTAATAATGATATTTGACATTTGGGAGACGTTTGTTCACCCTGTTGAGGCTTTTATAACTAGTCTTCTGCTGAGAGGAACTTAAACCATAAAAATCGATATCCTAAATTGATCGTAAATTTGATCGAGAATTTCGTTGGAAAGGGCGTATTTGTGCATTTGAATAGTGTTAACGCAAAATTTCGGCTCAACAGTTACTCAGTAGGGTTGGGAAGAACGGCCTTAAGAAAACTAAAGTAGTAAAATGAAGTGCGCGAGATTGCTGAAACAATCCATCAAAGTTGTTACTTTTATAATACGAATAGTGATGATCCGTCTATGTCGGTGATTGCTAAAATCTGAGATGAAAATCTTGTATAACAGATCGACACAAATCTTTTCAGACGAGTGTCCGAATTTATCTGTCAATTCAGACAGATGGCGCTAGTATATAACTAATTGCCATTTTAACGTGTTCCCTAGTTTACCTTTTTAAATGGGAAAAGTCCAAAGAGAGTGAATAATAAATATTAAAATCGAAAAATGATGATAATTTCCAGGAAAACGATCCCCGGATGCAAGGACGAGCTTTAAAGTTGTCAAAAGAGGAAGTAACTTACAAGTTAAATAGGTTAACGGTCGTTCATTTCGTGTTCTAAAGAAAATATAATCTTCTTAGACCGAGGAACTCTGAAACTAAATAATTTACGTATTATATTATTGCTGTCGATTCGAATTGAGTTAGACTAACGGATTATAAGAATTAGTTTAACGGGATTATGGATTTATTTTATTTTATTTTTGTTTAGGAGACCAACAGTTTACATCAAAAATGATGTGTAATAAATAAGTGATATAAATTTGATGATTTACAGGTTTCCACTTGGGTATATAGGAGTGAATCTAGTGATTTTAAAAAGATATTTATACAAAATAAAGAAGAAATATAAGTTTATAAGTTACATGTAGTTTGTTATATAGTGTGGAAATGAAGGTGGTGGGGGGGGGGGGGATATATATATAAAGAAGAAAGTTAATAGACTGGTAGTAGTATGAGGTGAGTAGGTATCTGAAGTTAAAAAGGCTCGATAGATCGCCGGTGGTAGATGGTATTCTTGATTAAATCGACTTGGTTGTACGATTAATTTCATCAAAATGTTTATTAAGGGTCGGCACTCAAAAATGGCCCTAATTATCACTTCACAGGTTGCTAAGTCAAGCAATACCACAAATGATTTTTTTTGTAAATTTATTTTGAGTAGTTAAGAAAATGTATAAAATTTCATAGGACAAAAATCTTTAAGCCGTAATCTTTGAATCCTAGAAATACATCCCAAAATTTCTGAAAATAAATGCATTTCGAAAACCAGTGAAAGCAATTATAATTCCAAGGCGTATTTCATATAGAATTGAAATTATTACTGGTGATTGAGGATTAAAACCTTATACATTTTCTTAATTACACGTATGGAATTTACAGATAAATCATTCGTAGTATTTCTCGAGTTCAACCTGCAAAATGTGTATATTTGGGTGCTGACAGTTATTAAATATTAATATTATTAAATATTCGTTAAAAGCATTTACTTTTTGGCTTGTCATAATTATAATATAAACACATACATTTGTTTTGAACCTTGAAATCTTTTGCGTTTCGTTTAACAGTGAGCTATTTTCAGATAAACGGAGAACGTCTGTGTACATTTGATGTCGCTAGCATGAGACCGAAACTTTTTTATTCAACGCCATTTATTTTGGTCTTACAATTATCGGTACCGCAACAAAGGAACTTCTTGTGAGGTGGATAATTAAAAAGAAAACCTTCGAATACCCTTAAAACCTGCCACATTGACAAGAGATAAAAAAACACACGTTCACAGTTGAACACTGACCTCGGAATTAATAGACTTGCCCTAACGTACCATTTTGACGGCTGAAGGTAAAGGTCACGTGACACTCATTTTGGCACCAGCCTAGTTCCTAGTTTTGTTTCGCGTGATTTCGACTGCGGTTAGCAATTATGAAACATTTATAAAAGGGTCATACTAATTGCTTCAACAAAACATTCTGTATTTTTGAACAAGCTGAATCTTATTAATTATTTGCCGTTTTAATTAAATTGTTTTAAACTTATTTTGGTTTTTTCCCCTTGCGTGCTAAGAAATCTCAATGTATCATTTGCTCTGTGGCAGCAGAAGAACAAATCGTTTCTCTTTCTAGTTATTTCATAAAACGCTACAGATATGCAATAAGTTACGGACATTCGTCTTTCTTCCTTCATTTAATCTTAGCTTCTTCAATACCCGCATTTACAGCCCATCCATTAATTCTCCTCGAACCCTTGCCTAGTCGGTTCTTCTTCTTCTTTGTATGGTGGAGGAGAGTTGGTGGAGGTCATAGTGGAATGCTGAGATTATTCAGCCAGTCGACGGCATCGGGAGTCACTCAGTTCAGCGCAGATGTGGGACATTCTTCTACGATGTGTTCTGTTGTTTGAATTTAATAGTAGGGTCTACAACAAGGTAACTATTCTATAAGAGACCACTTATAAAAAGTAATTTAAAAATAAAAACATTCAATTGTTTTTCGTATTTTCGCAATGCGTCTAGTGGAAGGCTCCAACATTTTCAACAAATTCAGCATTTCCTTATTCGTTTCCTAGATAGAAGATGGTAGATAAAACTCAGCAGGCTCAGTTATCTCAAACAGATTTATTTTGGCATTCTACCAGAAAAAGTTTGAGATAAAAGATCATAACCTAAATCTTATCCGAACGGGGATCATTATTTTCGATAATATTTCATTTTTATATCATTTCCTTGGTTATTATTGGCCATCGATCACAGAAGCATGATCTGCAACTTCGACAAAATTCAAAAGATAATACGTTAGATTTACATTTATTGCTTTATTAGATCAATACCATGTTTTACACTGAAAAAAAGAAATCCATAGAAGCAGTAGCGCGCAGTCCACAGAGGCTGAAAAGCTGTGACTAGACTAATAAAAACAAACCATAAAGATAAATGAAAAGTAAACAGAAAAATAATGAAGTGTTTTCTTATTAAATAAAACTTTGTCAGAAACCACGAATGTATTTCATTTTAACCCCAACCGGTTTCGCTCAGATCATCTTCATCAGGGAAAATGTAAAAACTAAGGTATAATACAGAGTTATATAGAAGATACCAGGGGTGTACTATCCATATAGTCACATAAGCACTGCCTACCTACCCTTAATATATACTACCTTACTGGAAAAAAATAAAAAATATTATTTACCTTTAAAAAATTATTACAAATCTATCAATCCATACTTTAAAAAACACGCGATAAGTAAGAATCGCAGCGGTGCCAGCGCCGCAACTATCGCACTATGATGTGTCAAAAGCAGGAACTATATATATGCAAAATGGACGCACACGTTATATTCAAATGTCTTCATTCAACGTAAACAATGTACACGTGTGAGCGATAGTCATTTTAAGAAAGACTCGTTTGTATTAGTGTCGAAAAAGGCCGTGCCTTTCGATACAAATGTAACCATCAGTGCACTATTAATTAATACAGCTTTGGCAATGAAATAATGATCACATCATGCTGGTATTTTAATAAAATTGTGCAATAAAAAAAATCCAGTATTTTATTGGCTTGAGATACGCATAGATGAAGTCCTTATTTGGATAGGTAATCCTGACCAACATCAACATCTGGAAAAAAAAACTTCTTATACTATGGTACTAAACTCTACAACAAAATCCCACTATCCTGCAAAAATCACAACACATAATAAATTAAAAAATCAAATAAAACACTAGATACGTTACATAGGGAGATCTGAAATAGAAAATATATATTAACACCAAATACACACCAACACCGAAACCTCCCAACTACACTTAAAACACCTCATCTTACTATTATCTTTTTTCAGTAATCACATAAATTTAACATAATTTAATTTCATATTTTGTAAAATAAACGCACGGGATATCCCAGTGAAGATATATCATTATTTGCTTATTTTGTTATTAAAATAGAAGATAATAAAACGTTTCCATAATTTTTTTTTATTAACCAAGCTGTTTTTCCTACTGGATCGATGGTCTTATTCTAAAATTAAACATAAATACACGTCATATCTAATACCGCTAAGTTCAACTTATGTTTATATTTCATCGATTCTTACTTTTACATTTAACAAAAGACAAAAGACGAATAGGGATTCAGAACAAATAACCCCCCGGGAAACAAATATAATAGAGACCAATGATAAAACATCGACGGCGTAACTAAAAGCTTAAACCGTAGGTAACGTATTCATCATGTAACAAATCATAATCATCATCAGCACTATAGCCCTTGTAGAAAGTCTTGGACAGTTGAGGTTACCCATTATTTTCCCATCCGGTGTAAGTAACTTATGGTTACTCCTTCAGGGTACGCAAGTCAAAGACTCAATTTTTTTAATTAAACGAATTTAAAATTTTAAAAAGATTTTAAGCCCTCAAGTGTTCCTGCACAACTGTCGCATAGAAGAAGGTTAGTCAAAAACGCACATCAAATTGGTTAGTACAGATACTGACTACGACAAAATATAGCCCTTAGGGGCTCATTCTGTCGATGACCGGAGTAATCCAAGATGGAATGCGGAGTGCACCAACAAACCTATGAATAAACAAACAAGAAACACAAAAATAAATTATATCCAGAACAGACCATAGTCACGAAACCAGGGCAGTCTCTACAGAGGAGTGCAAAGCGGCATCCTGCTTCCGATACTCTTCCCAGTGAAGCATTGCACCAGTCACCCGGAGTATCCCTTAAGAAGAGCATATCTTTGAGGTGGGGTGAAAAACACCAAAGACCTTAGGAAAGTAGAGGAAATCCCGATGGACGGAAGCGTGCCGCTAGGTTGAGGAGATGGGAAGAACAATAGCCGGCAATGCGTGCCCCATTGGGAAGTGCACAAGGGTCCGGCCGGTGTCCGTTCCGACAAAAGTGATATGCATCAAAAACAAAAATAACAGGAGAGAATTACAGGGATAGGGATTAGTTTTCACTCCCTCAAAGGGGGAGGTGGACAATACAGAACGCGATCTTGGACACTTTTAGGAGACTCTTCCACGCCCTGCTGTCTCCCCCTAGTTACTTACGCCCAAGTATGCAGTGGTTGTCTTCATACCGTCCAGTCATCAACGTTTAAACCTACTTTTGACCCGTAGGCATATTGTGAATGTTGTAAACAGTTTGTAACGTAAATACTGACCCCGAGTCTATGATTGGGATAATTGTCTACGGAAGAGATTGGTGAGAGGATGTCTATGGGAGACGGGAGACGGCAGGGAGCAACTCAACATGGCGGGCGACATAACCTGACTGGAGCGGTCGTGATCGACGTGTGTTTTTTGGGAGAGATTATGTATTTGATTTTCTATTTTGTTTGACGTCGGAGGGCGTCTACCGAATTTGCCCGAAGTGGGTGTGTTTTTTGTTTTATTGATTGATCGATGGCCGGATTGTGAGGCGATGAAGCCAAACCGCGCGTGCCTGCTGCTGTGGTGAAAATCTCGGAAGAAGTGATGAGCGGACCAAAAAAGGACATAAGGTAGCATCTGCATATTCCATTGTCTGGACCCCACGGAAGAGGCTATGGCGGATGGCGCTTCAGAAGAGTCGTCCTAGACTTCTTTTGGAGATTACTACGATCGGTGAGCATCTGGACCTGGAGAGGCCTTCCATGATGCTGAGGAGAGGAGTCGGACCATGAGAGCCATCAATTATTGTTTGAACCTTTTCGTGTTGGGATCAATCCTTCTCTTTACTCTTTTCTTTGCTAAACCATGATAGACGTGGTTATAGAATCATTAAATTTATGTTCTTTCCTTTTACAAGGGTTTTATTTACTGTATCAATCAATACATCCCACTTCCCTGTGCTGCACCATCATTCTCACCCACGAATCTTGAGATGAGAGAACATTAGCCGTCGTAAAATTTTTACGCTACATTATGGCGCCTCAACGTTTTTTGTGAATAATATTTAAGATATTATGGACACGGACTCGGGAATTGATGGGTGAAGTTCGTGTGGTGTGATGTATGGATTGATACAGAAATATTATTAATTATATCATAATATTGTTTATGTATATGTGTGCATACATGAGGTCAGCGATCACGCCATTAGAAGGTTGGTAAATATTAATTGTCGTAATTTTTGGCATATGTGTGACATTGTTATTCTTGAAAGAAACGGTAATTATTTTTGCGACACAGGCATTTCCTGGCGTCGGTAACTAAAACTAATGCAAATAAATTTAAATAAATGAAATTTAAATGATTCATGATTTTGACAATAGATGGTGTTGCGTGTACACGATTGTTTGCGTCTCGGATAATTTATAAATAAGTAATTTAATTCTGTTTACAATGGAGTTCAATAACATAAACAGTTATTCGAAAGAGGAATTGTATCCGCTATTTAAAAAAAAAAAAGAAAAAGAGATAGTACGCGTCTCTTAAAGATGAAGATGACAGTGTGGTTGCATGTGGGACTACCAATCCTTCATGTCGCTTCACTTGTTTCTTTAAAGGTGTTATTGTGGTCACATGTACTGGAGTTTGGTACCTTCAATACAGGTGCTCAGAATAAACACAAATTCTAATTTATTGATGATATTTCTTTTGACACTTATCCTCATTAGACTAGAATAGAAACATATTATTTGTTTCTCTGATCTTTTAGATCAGTGGCGCCCTAACAAAATAAACAAAAAAAAACGGGGATTGATTTTTTTGTTGTTTTTATAATAATTTTTGATTATTTTTTTACATAGGTACATACCAATAGTGTACCTCGAAAATTAAACTTAAGAATTTTCATGATATATACATATATATCGGATATTATTGTTGTCGCTACGGTATATCGGTTAATTACCTCTAATAATTCCGAATACTCTAAATGAAAGTTAAATCGGTTACCGGTCTGATGGTGTGTGACCTGACAATATGTATATATTTATAGTAGGTATTCTTTGTATTTAATTTGTTTAGCCGTAGGTAAAATTATGCTTTTGGAGGGCACCGGAGTAAAAGTTAAATTAGAATTTTTGGAGATTACTACGACACACTCGAAAAGGATAGTTAATATATTCTGTCTGGGAGATTTTGAGCTACTTTCTTTCACACAGATAATAAAATAGTTTTAATTGTTAATTAGTAACTATACTGTTTAATGTATATTCTAAGTTTATAATTATGTCTAAAGTAAGTTGGTATCTCTTTCCTTAAAGAATATAGTATAGACATTTAGAAAGTATGATTTTTTTTGTAATAATATTAGTATTAAGTATCAAGTGTAGTACTGCTAATGCATGCACACAACAAACAAATATTTACCAATTTGGAGTAAACATCTTCTGCCTCCTTGAACAGGAGAAGATGATTAGGAGATAGTTTAGATCTAGTAATACCACTGTTTATAATATGTTGATAAGTATTTTTTAAGTTGATTTGTCCAATAGGTTTAGTAAATATATACTATTTTTACACTGCTAACACCAGCGTAAATTTATCAAGTATTTTTGTGTATCCAGTGTCGATTTTTGATTAAAAAAAAATCGAGCACCAATTTGAAAAGATAGGAAGATGTAAAATTTCGAGAGAAATTGTACTTTGCAAGTTTATATATATAGATATTGACAAATGTACTTGTTTGAAACCACACGAATAGATAGGTATTGTAACATGTAAACCCTCATCTTTATACTATTTAGCAATGGCTAAATGACAACCAAATAGTTCTATAACTATACGACGAGGAAAATTTTTGGAGGTGAATACGCAAACTATCCAATGGATATTGGTATACTGTGTCTAATTCTTTAGATACATATATATAAAAAAAAAAAAAAACCCTGTTGAAACTGCATGGTAATTGTAATTTTTTTTGTTAAGAGGAAGAGAGGATTAGTTAAGTAGGGTATTATTAATAATAAAAATAATTTTTTGAAAATTTTGAAGTGGGAGCTTGAGTTCTCCAAACCTCACAAGTGTTAACCTAGAGAAATTGACTCTCATAAAGTGAGGAAGTGTTTGGTTCATGTAACTTGTTTATTTTTATTTATTTTATAAGTTGCTTGAGGATTATAAGTATGAAGTGTTTCCTTGCTTTTCGGTTATGCTTAACCACCAATGTATCACAACTTGATTTTTTTGTGTATTGTCATACTAAGATATGCCATTTTGTTTGTCAATTTTGACTTTTGTTTTATATTGGTTGTTACTTGTTTTCTTTGTTTTCAGTTTTTCTGTAATTGAAAAGAGTAGAGAGGAAGGTTAGGTCAAATTTTACTTCACTTCGCGGCATAAAATTTTTACGGGGAAGCGGGGAATTGTAACGTAAATACTGACCCCGAGTCTATGATTGGGATAATTGTCTACGGAAGAGATTGGTGAGAGGATGTCTATGGGAGACGGCAGACGGCAGGGAGCAACTCAACATGGCGGGCGACATAACCTGACTGGAGCGGTCGTGATCGACGTGTGTTTTTTGGGAGAGATTATGTATTTGATTTTCTATTTTGTTTGACGTCGGAGGGCGTCTACTGAATTTGCCCGAAGTGGGTGTGTTTTTTTGTTTTATTGATTGATCGATGGCCGGATTGTGAGGCGATGAAGCCAAACCGCGCGTGCCTGCTGCTGTGGTGAAAATCTCGGAAGAAGTGATGAGCGGACCAAAAAGGACATAAGGTAGCATCTGCATATTCCATTGTCTGGACCCCACGGAAGAGGCTATGGCGGATGGCGCTTCAGAAGAGTCGTCCTAGACTTCTTTTTGGAGATTACGACGATCGGTGAGCATCTGGACCTGGAGAGGCCTTCCATGATGCTGAGGAGAGGAGTCGGACCATGAGAGCCATCAATTATTGTTTGAACCTTTTCGTGTTGGGATCAATCCTTCTCTTTACTCTTTTCTTTGCTAAACCATGATAGACGTGGTTATAGAATCATTAAATTTATGTTCTTTCCTTTTACAAGGGTTTTATTTACTGTATCAATCAATACATCCCACTTCCCTGTGCTTCACCATCATTCTCACCCACGAATCTTGAGATGAGAGAACATTAGCCGTCGTATCATTTATACGCTACAAGTTGTAACATAATTATTTAAAGGAGTGGATGCAGCCTTATATGATACAGTCGGATGAGAACCAGATATTTATCTATGGTTAAGAACTCTACCGGGAGTCGTTGACGGAAGGAGACGAAAGGATAGAAAAATGTCGGCAAGTTGGAGGCAGACGTGAATTTTCGGGAGCCGTGCGGCAGAGTTATTTTTTTTAATGCTGCCGCTGAAACGGCATGGAGTTTTTTAGTTCGCGGTTTGATATTATTGAATTGTATAAAAAAGATGTCGGAAGGCTTGATGTGCATCCATCCTTGGAGAGAACGTGCCTGCTAACAATTTGACGTAAGTCTCCAGCTTCACATATTGCGGTCTCCCCTAGGGCAAGGCCCACTTTCCAAACAGAACCGTACACAATGTACTAGTGCTGTACGGTTTTAATAGTATAATTACGCACAATCGGAGTGTTCGGGAACCCGCAAACAATAAAAATGTAATATTTTTCACTAGTAAGAAGTCCACTAGAATATGCCTCACCAATTTGGAATACTAAATATAAAGTATACATTAATAGTATGGAATGCATTCAAAAGAAATTTATAAAATATCTCACCTACAAATTCAACAATAAATTTCAATATACCTTTCAATCTTTGCAACAAAGGCGAACAGTAGCTGATTTAACTTTCTGCATAGATTTCTAAATAATAATATCGACTGTACCGAGCTTCTATTCCTAATTAATTTCAACGTGCCTTTGTGACGTACCCTCTGTACAGAATTATTCCACACGCATGGTTACGAAATAAATGCAGCTGCAAATTTAACCAATTAACCGTGCTTTTCATTAATTCAATAATATTTATCTAAACAACTCTAATATTGGTGTTTGGTCGGATTCACTGTCCACATTTAAAATGAGCATCTTGACAATTACATAAACTGATCAAATCGCATACACACGCCATCACTTCTATATTAAGCAGATCACCACTTCTCACCCCTACAAAGTCATTCACACACACACACACACACACCTATACACTACACATGTCATACGGTAAATACATGTATGAATATTAAATTACAAGGAAACATATCATAGGTACCAACAATGTAATTTTAATTTCTGAAAAATGTTTCTCATATATACGTTTTTAAAAATATATACGATTGCTGCGTAATAATATAGTATGTTTTGAAAAATTGGTGCAATCATTCTTATATTTTGTGTGAATCGTGTATTGTGTACACGATCCACCACGGACTGTCAGATATATGTAGCAATACAATTGTTTTGCTACAAAAGAGCACGAACAGGTAATTAATTGATTTGTACATGATTTCAATGTCTTGTGTATCGGACGTAACGCCTCCCGGAATATCTGAAGCTGCACACTTATTATTAAATTATCGTTGTTTGTTAATATATGTAACGGGCGGTCTGGCGAGCTTGTTCGCTCCAGACCGCTCAAACTGAAATGACTGAATAAAAGCGTTGGAGCGGGACAGTTGGTGGGAGGGAGACCGACTTGTCGGGCATCTACACGGCACCGGCGGTCCGCGCTTGGTGGACCGCATAAATAGCCTGCAAACGCCAGTTTGCGGCAGTTAGCATTTGATCGCCAGCCTGACAAGTACTCCTCCCTGCCTGCCGCCCGCTCTGACTTCTGAACCACTAGCCTTGTTTCACTCTGACCACTGCTTACCTCCATCGGACAACTGCCTTTGACTTCTCACCTTTGGATACCCGACCACAGCAGAATCTACAAAAGTCGACATTGTTTCCCTTTTGCAAGGAACAATATTTGGAAATCCAGAGCGAGCCCGACGCCCGAGACATCACGGATACGATAACGACTTGACCAGCACCTACTTGTTTACAGTCTTGTAACGACAATGGTCGCTTACAAGTGGTCCTTCTAGCCGGATCTAGTCACATAATGATCCCCAACACACGGATCTGCCCATCAGCCGCTACCCAGGTGATCTAACAAGATGTCACCGGCCGTTACCCAGAAGTGTACGGCCACACAAGGCGCCCCACAAGGCGCCTTCCACACAAGGCGCCCCACAAGCTTCACACAAGGCGCAGAGTACCGGCTTCCAGCATCCCACGTCGCGATGCACGGCCAAACGACCCCTCTGCAGCCCTGTCAACCGCAGCCCACAAACGCGAACGCGACATTCCCGGGTCAAACTACAACGGATGACTCGGCGCGTCGAACCCAAAATCGGGCGAATAACAGAGCGGACCCGCTCTCCCAGATTGCTGCATTAATGATGGAAGCATTCCGCACATTACAAAATGGCGGAACACAGTGGCCGCAGTCCGAAATACCCGGCCCGGCACGACCCGCAGCGCTCGACACGTCATACGCCGGCGGAGCTACATCGGACCTCGCTTCCCACGGCCACGAGCGAAATGAGGCTAGCCGCCACTACGCTGTAGGGCCCGGTCTTGCGCCCCCTGCCTCCGCAGCGCCCGGTGCATTACATGGCAGCCCAGCTGCTTACAACCTCACTCCCCGCGGGCTCGAACGGAATGACGCGATTACAATTCTGTAGCGCTCGGCGCTACAGTCTCTGGCCCCGCACCCCTCGGCCCGGCACCCCTCGGCCCGGTTACCGCCGACTCAGCGACACACGTGCCCGAACAAGCAAGTACGGCCGCCTGGGATGCTAGAGCACGAGCTGTTACGGCAGCGGCTCTAGCCACAAATACCGACACGACACGGAGCACAGTACCCTCTGCGGACGAATACCTCACATCCAAGAGTGAGGATTCGAAGAAAGAAATAATCCGTCAGATGCGAGAAGAGTTGCAAGAAATAAGAAAACGAAACAGGCAGATCGAGCAACTGATCGCCGCGTCTGGGCTCCCTTTACTTTTGAGCACTGACACAAACCCGGAAGTGCACAGCCTTGCACCGCCCGATCCCGAAGTATCCGGCGCTGCACATGGCCCTGCTATAGGCGGGCCCCACCGGAAGAATAATCACTGCTGCCCCGAAGTGCGCAGCCTTGCACCGCCCGATCCCGAAGTATCCGGCGCTGCACATGGCCTTGCTATAGGCGGGCCCCACCGAAACAACAATGACTGCTGCCCTGAAGTTTGCAGCTGCGCATTGCCTGACCCTGAAGTGTCTGGTACTGCTCACGGCCCTGCTATAGGCGAGCCCCATCTACATGACGATGACTGCTGCCCTGAAGTGCGCAGCCTCGCACAGCCCGACCCCGAAGTGTCTGGCTCTGCTCACGGCCCTGCTATAGGCGAGCCCCATCTACATGATGACTGCTGCCCTGAAGTGTGCAGCTGCGCAGCCCGACCCCGAAGTGTCTGGCTCTGCTGACGGCCCTGCTATAGGCGGGCCCCATCTACTGACAACGACTGCGCCCTGAGTGTGCAGCTGCGCATTGCCCGACCCCGAGTGTCTGGCTCTGCTGCACATGGCCCTGCTATAGGCGGGCCCCATCTCCACAACAATCACTGCTGCCCTGAAGTGTGCAGCTGCGCATTGCCCGACCCCGAAGTGTCTGGCTCTGCTCACGGCCCTGCTATAGGCGGGCCCCGTCACAACAACTGCTGCCCGGAGGTGCGCAGCCTCGCACCGCCCGATCCCGAAGTATCCGGCGCTGCTCACGGCCCTGCTATAGGCGGGCCCCGTCACAACAACTGCTGCCCGGAGGTGCGCAGCCTCGCACCGCCCGATCCCGAAGTATTTGGCGCTGCTCACGGCCCTGCTATAGGCGGGCCCCGTCACAACAACTGCTGCCCGGAGGTGCGCAGCCTCGCTCTGCCTGACCCCAAAGTGTCTGGCTCTGCTCACGGCCCTGCTATAGGCGGGCCCCGTCACAACAACTGCTGCCCGGAGGTGCGCAGCCTTGCACCGCCTGATCCTGAAGTATCCGGCGCTGCACGCAGCCCTGCTATAGGCGGGCCCCACCGAGAATACGCTTTGGCAGGCGCAGCTCGGTTGCGCCTCGCTGCCGAATCCGATAATCCACTGGCCGCTTGCCAGATTGCCCCCCCGATGACCCCTGCCACTGCCCACGCCTCGCCGAGAAGGAAAGCTTTTCCGGAGGATACGCTTTGGCAGGCGCAGCTCGAGAAGTGTCTCGCTGCCGATCCCGCCGATTCGCTGGCCGCTTGCCAGACCGCGGGCCTAAAAACGACTCGCAGGATTACCCCTGCCACTGCCCACGCCTTGCCGAGAAGGAAAGCTTCTCCGGAGGATACGCTTTGGCAGGCGCAGCTCGAGAAGTGTCTCGCTGCCGATCCTGCTGATTCGCTGGCCGCTTGCCAGACCGCGGGCCTAAAAACGACTCGACCGATGAACCCTATGCTGCCCATGGACTCGCCATTGATGGCCGCCGCCCATTGGAGCGCGGCTCCGTACCGCCAGGCCCCGCTGCTCCTGGCCCCGGCCCGATCTATGCCGGTTACGCTGCAATAAGCCGCCGCTTAGAGGAGCGCGCACCGTACCGCCAGGCCCCGCTGCCCCTGGCCCCGGCGCTAAGCATAGCCCGGGAAAACAACAAGCTGCAAGGATGCAGCACGCCTAGCCGAACTGCGCCCCCCCCCCCCTGTTACTGGAGCCCTTCGGCGGCGGCCCCTCTGCGCGAACGCAGCCCGGCGCTAAGCTTAGCCCGGGAAACCGACAAGCTGCTAGGATGCAGCACGCCTCGCCGAACTGCGCCCCCCTAGTTACTGGGGCCCTTCGGCGGCGGCCACCTCTTCGCGAACGCAGCCCGGCGCTACCCAGATGCCGGGAAATGGACAAGCTGCGAGAATGCAGCGCGCCTCGCTGAACTGCGGCCCCTTTGTTCCGAGCGCCCCCCGGCGGCCTCCCACTCTGCGCGAACGCAGCCCGGCGCTACCCATAGCCCGGGAAATGAAACAAGTGCTACAACACGCGCCACAGCTCAGCGCTTCCCAGCCCCAACCCTTTGACGAGGGGAGCATTCTCGCCACGATAAGATGCATGGGTAAGCTCAGCGCATCTGACGCGATGACTTCATCGCCGCACCGAGAGACGGCACGCCCTTCGCAGAAAAGTGTAGCCAAGCTCCACGAGGGGAGTGTATCGGACGTAACGCCTCCCGGAATATCTGAAGCTGCACACTTATTATTAAATTATCGTTGTTTGTTAATATATGTAACGGGCGGTCTGGCGAGCTTGTTCGCTCCAGACCGCTCAAACTGAAATGACTGAATAAAAGCGTTGGAGCGGTACGGTTGGTGAGAGGGAGACCGACTTGTTAGACATCTACACGGCACCGGCGGTCCGCGCTTGGTGGACCGCATAAATAGCCTGCAAACGCCAGTTTGCGGCTGTTAGCATTTGACCGCCAGCCTGATAAGTAGTCCTCCCTGCCCGCCGCCCGCTCTGACTTCTGAACCACTCGCCTTGTTTCACTCTGACCACTGTTTACCTCCATCGGACAACTGCCTTTGACTTCTCACCTTTGGATACCCGATCACAGCAGAATCTACAAAAGGCGACATTGTTTCCCTTTTGCAAGGAACAATATTTGGAAATCCAGAGCGAGCCCGACGCCCGAGACATCACGGATACGATAACGACTTGACCAGCACCTACATGTTTACAGTCTTGTAA